>JACEGR010001319.1:0-175142 GCA_014170235.1 Listronotus bonariensis
TGTTACGGACATTAAAAAATAAGTGTTAGTTTATAGAATTGTATAAGGTTGGGACCTTTTAGTTTAGTCTGATAATTTATTTGAATAATTTACCTTAGATTTTCCAAGTTCTTTCATCAGTTTCGAAGGTTTCCGAAAACGCCTGAATTATCCATTAAGAACTTTTATGCCATCCTGTACTATGGAATTTTCACGATATTTCTCGAAGATTCTAGATCATTCTTTACTCTTCCACCATACTATAAAAGGGCGACGGGAAACCTTGGATCAGTCAGTATAAATTCGACTTTTGTGTTGTAAACTTCGAGACATTGACAAGAGTAGATTTTGTCGTTGTTGTAACCATAGTTACGTTCCATTGTTAATAAAGGTATAAAACGAAGACACGTGTTTTTATACGAGGTGTTTTGGAACATTTGGTGTCAGAAGCGGAACGAAGTCACCCGAAGAAAGTGAAGCGGAACGAGATTACCCGAGGAAGCCGAAGTGGTTACGAAGATTGGATGCCAGTAGGAGCAAGAAAGCAGACTGGAAGCTATGGAGGAAATATGTGCACTTATGAAACTAATGATAGAAAAACAAGAAGACTTTAAAAACGAAATGAAGTCCAGTTTAGAAGAAATAAAGCTTGAAATTCGAACCAGTCAAGAAGAAATGAAGCAAGAATTAAAAGAGATGATGGAGAAGTTCAGAGAAAATCTAAAAGGGGAATTTTATAACGGTCAAGATGAAATGATGTTGCTTGAGTTAAAACTTACCAAAGAGGATGTTAAAGAAGTGGAAGAACAAATGCAGCAGACTGTACAATTGGTTCATAGTCAAGTGCAACTAGTCCAAGATCAAGTTCAACAAGTCAAAGAGCAAATGCAACAGGAAGTTCAACAATTACAGCAGCAATTTAAAAATATTGCCAGTACAGGTGTAGTCTCAGGATGTGGTACTCCAGCAACTGTTCTGAAACCACCAACTTTTGACGGAAAGGTACCGTGGGTTACGTACCTTAGACAATTTGAAGCAGCTGCAAACGGCAACAACTGAGCTCCAACAGAAAGAGCACGAGCTCTTGTACTTGACTCTTCGAGGAAAAGCCATGGAGGTGTTAAGAAACATTCCTGAAGAAAAGTTGTCCGATTATGAATCGATTGTCATGTTTCTGGAGATGAGGTACGGCGAAACCCATCTACAAGAAGTCTCATAAGGCGCAGCTCCATGGACGAAGACAGAAATACAACGAAAGTCTCCAGGAGTATGAAGCAGATATTGTACATCTAATTAACCTGTCATATCCAGCCTACCCGGAAGAAATAAAACAAGAACTAGCTGTTGGCAGTTTTATTGAAGGTCTACGTGATCCAGATATGAGTCAAGCATTAAGAATGGCCAAGCTTAAGAAAATTTCTGAAGCTCTTGCTTACGCACTTCAGTTTGAAACAGCAAAGCGGACATTCAGAACTCAGGCAAGACTTGGAAGAACAAATTATCCACCAAAAGATGGAAATCCAAATAATAATTTGACCAGAGTGATACAGGAGTTGCAAGAAATCATACGTAATCAACAAACTGAAAAAGACAACAGAATTACAATTAGAAGAAGAAATATCATTCGTTGTTGGAAGTGTGGTAAAGAGGGGCATATACAGAGAAATTGTTCCAGTTTTCAGGCCTCTTCCAGTAGTGCAGAAAACTCCCAGTTCAAGAGGCGAGACCTGGCTAAGTGTTACCAAGAACCATCAACAACAACAATTAGGTATCCCGGTTACAGAACAATGGCTCCAGCTTGGTAGTACCTGGAAATGTATGCGGTCGAGAATGTGAGATGGTACTAGATACTGGTTCTACACATACCATCGTGAGGCCAAACATCTTATCCCACTGCAAAATATTCCGACCTGAGAAGAATTATATTTTGGAAACTGCCAATGGTGAAGTCATACCAGTTCAAGGCATACACGAAGCTAGAATTACCCTAGGAACAACAACATTTACACACGTTGTGTTTGTTGCCGATATAATGGACGAAGTTATTCTCGGCCTTGACATTATGAAAATCAGATGTTTGTACTAGACCTTCCACAACGGGTACTGAGAACTAACAATGAGGAAATTGTGATGAGATTTCCAAAAAGTAATGAAACAACAATTCGAGAAGTGGTACTTGCAGAAGATGTCACATTACCGCCAAGTTCAGAGAGCGTTATTCAAGCAAGGTTTGAAGACTCAGAAGAAGGGGAAGACATTTCGTTATACAATACGAGAAGAATCAAGGGGGTTCACCGAAACTACAGAAGTCATGTAAAGTGGTGACACGGCATAATGAAAGAAGTACATCTAAAAATGCTAAGCCGCTATTAAGACCGTGAAGATACTTGATCGAGACGATCAAAACTTGGGAGGGGGCAATGTTACGGACATTAAAAATAAGTGTTAGTTTATAGAATTGTATAAGGTTGGGACCTTTTAGTTTAGTCTGATAATTTATTTGAATAATTTACCTTAGATTTTCCAAGTTCTTTCATCAGTTTCGAAGGTTTCCGAAAACGCCCGAATTATCCATTAAGAACTTTTATGCCATCCTGTACTATGGAATTTTCACGATATTTCTCGAAGATTCTAGATCATTCTTTACTCTTCCACCATACTATAAAAGGGCGACGGGAAACCTTGGATCAGTCAGTATAAATTCGACTTTTGTGTTGTAAACTTCGAGACATTGACAAGAGTAGATTTTGTCGTTGTTGTAACCATAGTTACGTTCCATTGTTAATAAAGGTATAAAAACGAAGACACGTGTTTTTATACATTTGTCCTCTTGTAAACCCCATTCATTTACAGTCTAAATTTGTTTTTTTTCTATCATATTCAGTCTATGAATAGGGTACTTGATATTCAAAGTTTTAGGTCAATTTATCATAAATAATAAATAATTTATTTAAGATATATTTAAAACTCCTATGATATGGGGCTTTAGATGCATTTTGTGTTGCTTTTCTAAAATATAAAACCTAAGATGAGACAGCCCAGGACAGAATTTTAATGTCTATGTTTGTGGTTTTAATTTATAATTAAAGTTTGCCTGACAAAATCTGTTTTTTTTTTTTTAATTTATTCCAAGTATAGAGTTATGTCTTACAAATATAATTAAGTTAAATTTTTTTTTTTTCAAAAAAAAAGATAGAATAGCCTTTAGTAGTACTAAATAAATCTCAGACTAGGAACTATTATTTGCTTTACCTGTTGTCTTGCAGCCCTTACAAACCCATCATTGCTAGTCACTGTAACTGCTTTTATTCTATCTCCAAACATAAATATTTTTAAAGACCTTTGCCTTATTTTACCTCCTACAGCCAAACTTTTATCAGGTGTAAATTGAATTTGATTAAAAATGTCCTTTCCTTCACTCCCATCTATGGTATCTTCATAAACAGCATCATCTGGTAAAACTATGACATTTTCCATAAAATTTTGTGCTCGTATTTTTTCTGTAGGACCCCCAACTGTGTTAATTATATTTTCAAAACTATCTTTTGCTGTTTGACAGCAATATAATGTTTTACCTAAAAACAGGGAATTAATATAAAGAAAATAAAGAAACAATAGGAATTATTATATATACCCTTAAAAAATTCATCCAGAATAGGCTTAACAGGTCTTTGCCTTTCCCACTCTGCTTGTTGTTTAAGTACAGGTACATCAAAATCATATAAATGAGCACTACCATTAGCTACTGAACAGCAGTAAGCTAACATTGCAGATACATCCAAGTTAATTCTCTTAATGTTTGCTGTGTTTTGTGTCGACAAATCTTGTGTGTCTATTAATGAAGTGTTATCAACCTCTGGTAGGCTGATTTCATCATCACTTAAATCAGAATTACTTTCTAATATGTCATAAGTATCTATTCGACTGCCAACCACTGAAATGCCATAATTTTCTAACTTTGCTGCCAAATTATTACCTATACCATTAGTAAACACAAATACCACCTAAAAATATTTATGTATGTAGTTATTTTGCGTTTATATAAATATCATTTAAACATTAAAAACACTTGTGCAGGAAAATAAATTTTTAGTAACTGAACTTACTAGGCCAATAAAACTGATAAATTTATAGCAGTAAAATGGTGGTTGATACAGATTAGCAGATACCAATTGACACTATAGTGGCAGTACTACAAAGTAAAGAAGAATGTTACCTTAGGAGTCTGAAAAAGGCATGGATATAGCTTGGCACACTCAATATACTCTTCTGCTTGATCCACAATACTTCGAACTCCATAACTGGCATTTCCCATGTAAATTTGACTTAATGATTTTGGATTTCTTGCGACTACTTTAATCCAAGTTAAGCCATTATCACAGATAATGTCCACAGTAATTTTCCTTTCATCTAACATAAATACTTTATTTACACTTAGGCAGTTTTCAACCGTTTTTAATGTATCAACTAAGGCTGAGAAATGAGTTAAATTTGAGCACTGCAAATGTTCTTTTTTAAAGTTCGATTTTTACATACTTTTCTTAAAAATTTAAGTTCCTGGTTAATTTTTCGGCTAAGTTTTTGAAGACCGTCAATATCTTTGTGTTCATCAATATATCGTCTAAGATTTTCCCCAAACTGAATTTTTAGATCAGCCATTATGTAAATATCTTCATTTTCTTGAATTTCGTCGGTACTTTCATCCATTTCTGCCAGGTTAAAAAATATATAATTTTTTTATTTTTCTTTGAATTTATTGCCTTTTTAAAAATATCACATCACTGACATTCAATGAGTTTAATAAACTACTCAAACTCAAAATAGCTACTCAGGGTTGTTTGTATAATGTACTAATTGTCCCACTTTTTCAAGGACAAAAGACAAAGTACAAAGCAAATCATTTTAAAGCTCAAATATTACAGACATATTTTTTGCTTCTTTTTAAAATTAGATAAATTGAAAGTAACAACGTTATATGGAGTCGACGCGACGAATATTTAAAATTTAGCACCTTTTAAGTTCATCATTCTTGGGTTGAGTAGTTGAGAAAAGGTTTAAAGAAGGTTATGATGCCACATTGCACATAGGACTGGAAGGGGAGAGATGGCTAACCGTCGTGCAACGGAGCCAAGTGCCGAGAAAACAAAGCAAAGCGCTAAGGTTATGTTTATCGATGGGTGACCGATGGTGTACGAGGTTCGCGGTTAGTTATAGTTCATAGAATTCGAAAGAAAATTAATATAAATTATCTTTACGTAAGCATGGAATTTAACATAGAAATTAGAAAAAAACAATTAAAAAGTCTGAAGCAGTATATTAAATCTTCGGAGGACAATGTGCAAGCAGTATTACATTCATTAGGATGGAGCCCAAGAAGGTTATTGGAGGTAATAAAATAGTTTACTTTAAAAATTTAGATAGTTTGTAAAGATACATGCACCTAAACCTTTTTTTAAAGATTATACAAAGAAGTATTAAATCATATACAATTTATATATTTTTTTAATTTTATGTAATTATGTAGTCCAGCCACAAACACTAAAATAAAATGGACCTTTAAATGTACTAAAATGAAATGACCCCCTCATAATGGCTGACATGTGTTGGCAGTTATGTAGGGGCACTACGTTATTTTGGTAATTTCCCTATTAAGTAACCAACATTTTAATGTTGCTACTTGACAAAAAAAAAAGGTAATTGTCTAGAAAGTGGGCGCAACTCCGATTTTGACGAAATTTGGCATACGGGGGTTTTTGGGGCGCTGATCACGAATCCGAAAGAATTTTTAGTCGGAAACGTTTCGTTTTCGAGATATATCATCATCAAGGTAGGTATTTGAACTAACCTTATTTTCACTAAGGTAAATGACCAGTCATTGCCTCTACAAGAAAGTTAAAGCTAGAATCCATGTAAGTGCAAAAAACCAGTCATTGCCACTAAAATTTTCAAAATACTAATTATTGCCACCCAGTCATTGCCACAAGTAAATAACAACATTTTATTAAAAAAACATGTTTATTAATAAAAATTCAAATAGTAATAGTAACCAGGACATTATGTGAAATATATATGTAGGTGTTGACAAAAATAAAATCAAAAGAAACTCGAAAAAGACATTAACTTTTCTTCCACTGATTTTTAGGCCTCAAATACATCCACTGGTGAAGCAAATTCATAGCGAATACGTTCACCACTGTCATAGGTGTGGGTAACAGGCCTAAAATGTGATTTTTCATAAGAAAAGAAATATCTTTTTCATCAAAAACAATTTTTTTTTTTTTGAACTGTATCTAGATTAGATTAGATTAGATTAGATTAGGAGGTGGATTGCACATCCTCTAACACTGCAACCTGCTCAGGTTTATTGTGTGTCCTCCGTTCATAGGTTAGAGCACGCTATCCAAGCCGGTCTGTTTAATCAGACTCCACAAGCTTGAAACTGGCCCCTTGGTATATCTTGCTGCTTTAGGTTTTCTTCACCCAGCCTTGCAAACCGCAGACGACAAAGGGCTTCGCAGTAGCACCATACGTGTTCTGCGGTTTCTTCCTCCTCCTGGCAGAACCTACATAGGTTTTCTTCTGCCTGGCCCATAGTTTCCAGGTGTTTATTCAGTCTGCAATGACCTGTCAATTGACCCACTATTATTCTTACTGCCTTCCGGTTATAATTCAGAAGGTCTTTTGTAACTGTATCTGTATGTGTATGTATTTGAAACCGGAAAATGCCTCTCTGATAATTGTAAAATCCATTTAACTAATATTAATTCCTCTTCGTTACTTAAGATTGTGGAAGGACCCATAGAACAAACTAGTGGTGATTTTCCATCTTTCTTATGTCTCAAAGTACTACGAGGAACGCCATGATTTTTGCTGCAGTACCGTTTGCTCTTTGGTATAATTCCTTTTCGGGGCCATTTCTGGAATGAAAAAAATGAATTTAATACTTGATATCAATGTAACCTATGATTGTCACTCTCGAACTAGGAATTGCCACCAGTGGCAATAATTGGTTAGAATAAAGTTTTTGCAATAAAACAAATTGCGGCAACATCGTAATTTTAAATGGTTTATTTCCACACTCTGATGAATAAAAAATAATCCAAACCAATAATGGCCATTTGTGGCAATTACTGGTATATTTAAAAATTTTGCAACCAGTGTTTGCCAGGTTTATTTTTTAGAAACTTATAACCTTAAATGTTATTTAAAGAGTAAACACTTTTATTTTAGAGTATTTAAAATACCATTGTGCATTAAGAACTATAAAAACAATAATTGTAAAGAATAAATTTAAAAAAGAAAAATGTACTTACCTTAATGTTTTCATAAGAAATCACACAAAACAGGGAGTAATCTTAACACAACATTACTTCAAGCTGTATAGAGCAAAAATGGCATTGGCTTGAATATTGTGCAATAGTACATAGTTGCCAAACATATCAAGGTATTAGTATTTGCCATAAATTTAATTTGATTTCAAGTGGTTTTCTTATTTTTAAGGGATTTATGATTTAGTGGCAATAGATGGTAGAGTGGCAAAGATTGGTTGTTTACCTTATATTCCCCTTCTTTTTGCACAAAATTCATATTATAATACTAAAATGGCACACAATATTTCATTTAACATCAAAAACCCTTTAAAAACATTTTTTTATTATTAATTATATTAATTTAAAAGCTTTACTTTAAACAAACTCGTGTATGCAACCATAAATACATCTACATATTGTATTTATGGTTGCAGCATTTATGGGTAAATAATTTTCAATTTAATGAAAAAACGTGTAAAATAAATAAAAAACAGGTTTTTAAAAGGTGTTTATAAAATATTGTGTGGCAATTTAGTGTTTTATAAAAATTTTGTGCAAAAGAAGGCGGAATATAGTGAAAATAAGGTTAGTGTAAATTACTAGTTTGATGATGGATATCTCGAAAACGAAACGTTTCCGACTAAAAATTCTTTCGGATTCGTGATCAGCGCCCCAAAAACCCCCGTATACCAAATTTCGTCAAAATCGGAGTTGCTCCCACTTTCTAGACAATTACCAAAAAAAATATGTATTGTTTTCATTTGTTGTACAAAATTACGCCGTATGATTTTATAATTCCACAGCAGTAATATTTTTTTGCTGCATAATTTTGTAAAACAATAACAATTCATATTACTTTTTTGTTTGTCAAGTGGCAACATTGAAATGTAAGTTACTTAACAGGGAAATTTCCAAAAAAAAAGTATTGTCACTACAAAACTGCCACCGCATGTCAGCCATTATGAGGGGTTCAATCAGCACATAAATATTAGAAGTCCATTTTACTTTAGTACATTCGTGAGCCCAGCTTAACCATGTTATTTCTATAACACACAACAATTAAAAAATGGGGTAATTGTCTAGAAAATGGGAGCACCTCCGATCTTGATGAATTTTGGCATATGGGTTTTTTGAGGCACTGATCACAAATCTGAAAGATTTTTTTTCGGAAATGTTTTGTTCCCCAGATATTCATCATCAAAGTTGAAAATCAAAAACACTTGTTTTTTTTAGTCAAAATTGGGGTTGCTCCCACTTTCTGTTCAATTACTGAAAATGGCTTTTAGGCTGTTTATATTATGTGGTCCTTGTTTGGCTACAGGTCACAAATACAGTTGCCAGAGATGCTCAAAAAAACAAGTGGTCAAAAGTCAAAAAACCAGAGAAACTATCTCTCTTTCTCCCTCTTTATCTTCAGTGGTCTAACCATGTAGAGTTACACTATATAAACAACATTTTTTCTTAAATTACATGAGTAAAAAAAAACCAGACAATCTCTTGTCTCTCTAGCTCAGATTTTCCCTACCGGGCGAAAATCAGAAAAAACTTACTGTCCTTATCGAAACCAGACTTTTATCAACCTTAATGATAAACCTGTTTTACAATTGGTGTATTCTTTTACGCTCTAGAACCGCCCAGAACGAAACCGTCAGTGTTCCTTTTAGAATGGAGTTCTTCTGCAGAACCATTCTATTATCTCTCTCCTTGCATCTCATGCACCATCATCGCAGGAGGTGCACGAAGTGTTCTGCCACTAATGACATTACCTGTAATAATTTATTGTGATGAAATAATAAAAAACATATATTTGTTACTATTATGAAAAAAGACTAAAAGCGTTAAAAAAATACCCTGTTATACAGGGTATTTCTATACATATGCATAAAATTTTAAGAGGTGATTTTCCACAAAATATCTTCTTATGAACATATGTCCTAAATGTCTTAGTTTTTAAAGTATGCGGTGTTAAAAATTAAAAAATAATAATATTGTTCGTCCACAATATGTCCACAGATGAACTTTACAATAGGACAAAAAATGGACCAAAAATTTAAATGTTTAAGAAAGTCTTGTATGGCAACTGCTTTTGCTTCTTAAAAAAATGAGATTTACGTTGAGAAATTTGTTTTGTTTTGTACAGGGGCTCCAAAAAGTACAAAAATGTGAAAATGGACCAAGAGAAAAAGAAAAATAATTCAGCAAAATGTCAGATAGAAAAAGGGTTTAGAGTTGAATAAGGATCCTATATCTGGAATATCACATGAAATAAAAAAAAAAAAATTTATACCATATTTTTATTCATTCATGTTTTATACCTTTTTTACTTAATTTTTGTATTTATGTATTTAACTATATTTGAAAAACTTTGACATTAAATAAATCGTTGATTTTTTAACCTGCCGAAAGGTTTGATTCAAAGGAATTGAGCAATCATAGAGGATAACATTTTAGTAAGTAACAATATAAAACTACATTTCATATACATTTTTAAAAATATAAATAGCAATAGAAGTCTAAAAGAATTTAAATATCAAATTGTTGTTGCTGTTTTAAGGCAGGTTTGTATCGGTTGTATGAGCCTGTGTAAAAGTTATTCGCTTTTATTAGTTCGTCGGCTTCTTTAGGTCCGGTACTACCAAATTTATAAAAAATTGGCTTAATCTTTTCATTTTCAATTTGGTTTAGTAGCGGTGTGAAAATTCTCCATGACTCGTTAAGTTCATAAGCACTTACGAAATTCACTTGAGAACCAGTAAGTACGTCTAAAAGCAACTTTTCGTATGCGCCTGGTAACTTAGCATCCGGATAGCGGTCACCGTAAGTTAGTTCAAGGTCTGTTTCCTGCATATCAGACGTCATTCCAGGACTTTTAACCATTAATTTAACAAAAATTGCTTCGCCAGGTTGAACTCTTATGTATAATTCATTTCTTATTGGGTCTTTGTCAAAGAGACCTCCACAAACATCTTTGTACTGAATTATTATTTCTGATGTTCTTTCATTAATACCTTTACCGCATTTTAAAATAAACGGAACACCATCCCATCGCTCGTTCTTTATTCTAAGTACTGCTACTGCAAAGGTAGCTGATAATGAATCATTTGGAACTGAAGGATCATCTAGATACCCTATTTTAGCTTCTCCTTCACCTTCTGGATCTGCCACATATTGGCCTAATACAACATCAGTCAATACTAGAGGTAGAATGCGTTTTAAAAGTTTTACTTTCTCCTCCCTTATATCATCAACTTTTCTAGAAGGGGGTCTTTCCATAGCTATGAGTATTAGCATTTGTAACATATGATTTTGCATGACGTCCCTTATCATTCCAGATTGGTCAAAATAGCCTCCTCGTCCTTGTATACCAAAATTTTCGTTGAAAGAAATTTGTACAGCTGCAATATTGTCACGGTTCCAAGTGGGACCAAATATTCGATTTGCAAATCTGAATGTGAAAAGATTTAACAGCATTTCTTTTCCTAAATAATGGTCAAGGTGATACATTTGATCTTGGGAAAAAGAGAACCTAAGTGATTTGATAATTTTTGTGAACTGGGCAGGTCTTTACCGAAGGGTTTTTCAATAATAATCCTATTCCAGCCTTTTTTCCCCATGCAAGTTTTGCTTATGCTAGTGCTAATAGATTCATACACGTACGCTGGCAAAGCCAAATAAAACAATCTGTTAGCAACAGGACCTCGTTCAAATTCGCTAATTTTTTTATTTAATTTTTCTAAATCTTCCTCTATATGGTACTGTCCAGATATATAGTCATTTAAGCTCCAAAATTCCTCACACTTGCTTTCTTCTTCCTTTTGGATTTTCATAAAGGGTTTACACATTTCTCTAATTTTAGGTATCGAAAGTTTACTTCTGGCGTATCCAATAAAGTGAATATTATAGGGCAATAGGTTAGCTTTGAACAGCAACCAAAGAATTGGGTAAATTTTTATTCGAGACAAATGTCCAGATGCACCAAAAATCACAACTATAAGAGGCTGATCGTTTAGTTGGGTCCCATCTTGCTTCTCATCTTTAGATTTTAAAGATTGTTTGAAAGCTTTGCATGCTTTTACGCTTTTACAAACGTTCTGTGGACTACCCTCAGACGCCATTGTTATTTTGGATAAAAGTTTTAGGTAAATAAATAAAACATTTTTATTAGGTTAACACTTGTCATATAAACATTTGACAACATAGTCCAAGAGCCCGTGAGCGGCAGACCTTCGTCATTTTGTAAAAGCTGCAAACATAAATAGAAACGATGGGAGACTATGAAGTTTGATTCATAGTGGCTTTGGCAGATACCAGGTATCGAAGGTGTAAAAACTAAAACTTAACTTTCGTCATTTTGTAACGCTAAATTTTATATACAGGGTGGCCATTTGAAAACGAAACACAGCCTATTTTGGGTGCTTCGGGTCATTTAAGGAAAAACGCTCGGACCCGGCAATTTTTGATTTTAGGGGAAAACATTTTTTCCAACTTTCACCCTAAACTGCAACTCTCTAGCATGGGTAAGATACGCCACCAAAATTTTAATTGTACCTTGGGTACCTATAAAATATCTTTTTATAGGTACCCAAGTAACTTATATAAAACGAATATTAAGTTTTAATTAACTAACCTAAGGTACCTGGGACCTGCCAAAGCCACTATGAGTCAAACTTCATAATCTCCCATCGCTTCTATCTATGTTGTGAGTATGCACTGACAAATTTTCAGCTTTTACAAAATAACAAAGGCTCGAGGTATCTTACTCTATCAAAACATATAATTTATTAAATGCATCTCCAGGAGAAAGAACCTAATAAAAAAGAATCTACAGATTTGATGGTTTATATTTTAAGTATAGGTGTCGAGTTCTACACCTTTTGCAATGAAAATTTTGGTAATTGTTTACGAAGTTGTAATAACCTCTATTTTAACCCACTGGTACCAACAGATAACTTTCTATAATGAAACAAAATTAAAATACAAAATAAATAAAAATCCATTGATCAGGCACTAGTTTTTCATGTTTTAAGAAAGCGTATAAATTTCATTGAAATCTAGAGGGTTTTAACTTACAATGTTCACTAGTTCAAAAAGATAGTTTTAAGAAAAAATCCTTTAATTACGTACACCGAGTCGTCTATTCCTGGGCCATATAATAGTTCTTTAGCTATTGTAGCAGCTTTTGAAATATCTATTTGATGTAATCATGACAATAGAACCCGAGAAGTGGTCGCCTACAGCTGCTGCTAGCTCCCTGTTCTAATAAGCTCCAGAGCGCGAGATCTTTGTTAGTTGCTGTTGAATAACTCAAAAGTATTAGGAGATTTACTTTACGTTTTCAAAGATATTTCTAAGATATTATACTTTAATAAAATAAAAAATAAGGAAAATTATTTTGTTTTGAAAATTCTGATCTAACCCTTAAAGTTTAGTTCTTGGCAAATCCATTTTCTTTTCATCTGAGTTGTGAATATTTGTAATGAATGCAGTACATACTAATTTATTTTGATTTTTTGTAGAAGGAAGAACCCAAGGTGATCTGCCCAGTAAATAGAAACCATTTAATTTCGTATAAAACCTCCGAAAAACATTTAGAAAAATGTACGCTGCATTCTTCCGGCTATGAATTGAATGAAGAATATCTGTCTGAACCTCCAGAAAGATCTGACTGCAGCATTAAGTTAAATACTGTAAAGAAAATTGAAGTTTTAGGTGCTGCAAAAGGCAGTAAATCTGATTTTAAAGCAGGTAAGTTGACGCTTAAATTAGTTTGTGGTATGTACATTTACCTATTAAAGTACTAGAAATAAAATTAAAATTGTGCGTAAGATACCAAGAGAAAATTTGCAGTGTATTTTTCATCAGCAGAATGATTATAAATCGATTATCCCGAGGAATTAAGTAGTATAATTCCGTCACTTGCGGCTCTGAGCATTCAGCCGTGAAACGCGTGGTGCCACACTTGTGCATCCCTATAAAGTCCAGCTTGTGGGGCACCGAACTTCCCACTTTGTTCTCTTCTTTCTTCCTGTACTATTTAAACTGTAGGTCATGCTGTCAATAGAGGTTTTCCCTTCTCTTTTCCATCTTCTCATATTTTAGTCTCATGCTAACAAACTTTATATACCTCACTTAAGATACCCACAGTACTTTGGAATTTAGGCTTAAGCCTTCGTCGACTATCCAAAGATGAAAAGATAGTTTTAGGATCGGCAGCTCAAAGGGTGTTCTAAAGCCTAACAAATTAAACCGACTTCAAAAAATTAGTAAAAGTCACTAAAAAGTTAGTAGTAATTAAAAAAAAGATAAAGAAGTCGGGTAAATACATACATAAAATTATGTGCTAAACTACTCAATGTTAACAACTAAATAAACACTACTTCTTTTTTTTATTATTTTTTACATTTTAGTGACTTTTACAAATATTTGTGAAGTCGTTTTTTATTTTTAATGTTTATTTTCAAACGTAAAAAGCATAGTCACAGTTTGTATGATTATTGACAAACATTTAGAGGCATTATTTTAGGTATTTTGTAGTCTTTGCACTTCATTAAAGACAAATGAAGAAAAAAATTATAGCGCACAATGTGTTCGACAGGGTGTTTATGACTGTTATCAAACTGCTGTGGTAGAAATTTTTTTGAGATAAATAGTGTTAAACTTGTAAAAAAAAAATGTTGTACATATCTTCAGTAATATTTAGCCAATTTGGTTGTTTTTTGGAAATACTATTGATGACATTAATGCCCAGTTTTACAATTGCGAGTTCAGCTTAGGATCAGTTTTTTTATCTTTGGACAACCACGAAGACTTAAAGCCTAAATACTAACATACCGTGGGTGTGTGAACTCAACTGGTGGTTGAACCTGCCCATTTAAAATAAATATATTGCTGACTCTTTTCGCGGTCTTCGAGTAGTGCGGTTCATGTTTACGTAGAGGTCTACATAGACTTCCCGGGTAGGCAATTGAAGGCATTGTACGAGCGTGGCTGTACCCTTGGGGATCGAGAAAAGATTCACGCTAAATTGGGGCTTCTTTCTTCTGGGGCTAAGCGCTGTGAGTGAAGATTCCTAAAGCCTGAAGTTTTTGCGTTTTGGTGTTGAACACATGGTGTCCTCGTATGGTCGAGGAGGTGCGCACGCCTTGCGGAAATGCGTCAGTAGTGAAAGTGACGGTTATGCGCGATACCAGTAGCAGCCGCTAGACAGTCACAATTTATGCATGTATAGAGAAATAATTTGTTTTTAAACAGAAAACATAGCTTGAACAATAAAAAGGAAAATCTGGGAGTCTAGAACCCGACAATCCAATTTTCCAACCACTTGACGATGGCTGTATGCACTAAGTGTCAAAGCCAAAAACCGAAAATAGAATAGAATAGAAATATATTGCTGTCACTTTTGGCATTTACTTGACAGCAATATATATTTTTAAATGGGCAGGTTCAAACCACCAGTTGAGTTCAACTGATCCTAAGCTGAACTTGCAATTTTAAAACTGGGCATAAAAAGCTGACTGAAAAGATGTTTGTGAACTTTTTATATCTTAATTACATTGCCCAAATAAAAATATAGCTTTTTATCTCCTAATTTCGTTTCATATCTTGTTTGGTCACTGGGCCATAATCCATATTAAAAACATAGAAGATTTTTTCATTTAAAAATTATATTTAATACTTTTTATTAACAATTATGTAGGAATGGAAAGAAATACTTAAATAAATAACATTACTTTTAAACTGATTACTTTTACTAAATTGGCCACTTTTAAAGTTTTTGAAAACTTTTACACCTTGTATTTTATGGACAAAGAATTTGTGGATCCATTTTTAAATGATTTTTTTTTTCTATTTTTATGAAATGGTAAACAATGATCCTTTAATTTTTGTCATTGGTCATACATTTGTTTATTAAAAGTCTGCAAATTATGATAATGATTATATGAAGTCATTGTACAAATTTTTACTAGGAAAAACTAAACTGGACTACAGTCGATTCCTCATTTCCTAATTTGCAGTACCTAAATAAATGTTTTTTTTTATAATGTTCCTAATACATTTGATTTTTTTCAGTATATTGTCATCCTTGCAATTGGGTCTACGTAGAACTAATATGCAAACGTATAAAAGATATTAAATAGTATATGATATATCCTTTTTAGATATCCTTTTTAGGTGTGTTAGGTTTAAAAATACTATATTAAAACTATACTGTATCAAAGACCGAGTTCTTAGCTTGGTGTTTGTACGGTAATGGACACAAAAAGATCTTTACAGGCTTAAGTCATAAAGCTTTGTTAAAGGGTTAATACACACATGCCTTCGATCCTACCTGAAGTAAGGCTGATATATTGATTTGGCCTTTAAATTAGTGTATTGAACACATATTAACGTCGTTATTTAACGCATTCGATAACAGAAAAAAATTTCTTTGAATAACACCGAAAAAAACCATTTATTTCAAATTTTATTATCGTCAAGTTGGTCAAATTGCGTCTTATCTTGCGACGTTGCCTTACTTTGTTCGACTTTCTACTTAAATGTTCTGACGCTTTGTTGTTGTTTTTCGTGTATTAATATTGTTACGGACTTTAACAATAAATGTTCAGTTTAAAGAATTTTATAAAATAAGGGCTAGTTAGTGATAGTTTATTTGAATAATTTACCTTAGTTTCTTTAAGTTTTTTTTATCACGTTCGAAGGTTTCGGAAAACACTCAGAGTTTTCCACTTAATACTTTTATTTTATCCTGTACTAAGAATTTTTTTTAGATTTTTTTCACTTTATTATAAAATGGCAATGCAAGACCTGGAAGTAGTATTATAGTTTCGACTTTTGTAGTGTTCACTTCGAGACATTGACAACTTAACATTTTGTCGTGATTGTAACCATAGTTACGGTTCATTGTTCATAAAAAGGTATAAAAACGAAGACACGAGTTTTTATATGAGGTGTTTTGGAACAATATTAGCATTTATTGCATTTGTTATCACTAAATAAATAAATAAAAGAAAACAAGTACTGACTTGTTTTATTCAATTTTATTTGCAAATTTTTAGCAAATTGCTATTTTAATTACTTTGCAATAATGAAAAAAACATGACAACCCAATATTTTTTATTGTTATCACAAGCTGGCAACCATGTCGCCATTTACGTCGCTCAAGGGGTATGACGTGAATCGGAAATTATTTTGAATTCATTATGTTGTCATTTGCATACACATATTCCGTTAAGACTGAGAGACAATATTTTATTTTTGACAATAAACAGTAATCATAAAAATAAAAATATTTTTGTTTGATTAGCACGGCAATTGCATGTGTCGTTAATGAGGAAAGTGACCAGAAAAGTGCTTTAAGAAATAAATGGAAGTAAAAACATGGTAACATAGTTAAAAAAGCTACAATTGGAACCCAATAATTACATAAATAACATGCAAATGCCTGAAAAAGTGTATATTGAACTTTTACATTTGGTATCACCATACATCCAAAAGAATTAATGCGACCATATATTGATCTACACGAAAGATTATGATTTCCTTTAAAATGGTTAGCAATTGAAAAATCAAGAACCACCATATTGCTTCACACCATACCAAGTCGTCGGAACGCGCCATCAGCTCAATATATGAGGGCAATCTGTCAAGTACTTAGCCTGCAAAAAAAAACGAAAATTTTGGAAAAGCGCCGATTTATTTGCTCGAGACACTTGACCCAGCGATGCTCTAGCTTTTTAGACCGTCTGGAAAATATGTTTCCAAGTGGTCTGCAAAGTAGAGCTTTTCTCATTCGACTCAAATTTTTGCCCGGCGACTGACCTTTTTTCTGCAATTCGGCCTGGAATCAATACAATAATTCGGCATAGTAGAGCCCTGTGGCCGTTCTGCTCTTCTGCAGGTAGTCGATGTAGATCTCACCTTGTGAATACCACAAAACGGTGACCATCACTTTTTCGGCCGATTCTTAAGTCTTGTCCACTGTTTCTACTATTCCTTGATCTCTGGTGTGTACCAGTTAAACTATGTTTCGTCGACTGTCACGAAACGATGCAGAAACTCTCCGGGTTGCGCTTAAACAAAGTTAAACACTGCTCTGTGTGTGTGGTCTCACGTTTGCGCTTGTTGTCCGGGATGAATAAACCCATTACGCCGACAGCTTTTTCATATCCGAAATTTCATTTAGTGTATCACCCACGCGGTCTTTTGAGATGCGTACTGTCTCGGCAATCTCGCGCGCCATTAATCGACGATGTGCCAATAAGAGATCGTGGATTTTTGTTACGTTATCCTTTGTAGTAGCCGTTTTTGAAGCTCCTGGGTATGGCTGGCTTGTTAAAAATCGACGTGCGGCCGATATATGCTCTTTTTCCATTTTTGTAAAATCCGTAGACACGGCTGTTTTACAGCAGCATAAACAAAAAGACAAGGGTAAGTACTTATCGGAAAGCCCTCGTAAACACGATCGTACTTACTCGCGAACTGCTTTGCGTTCAAGTAGGCTCATAGGCATGTCTGGCCGTGTGTATGTTCACTTAGAAAAATATTAGTTTGAAATACAAAGTAACACCTTTAACACGAACTAAATGAAAATTTAATGTGGTAGTTTTTTAAAAATCCCCTTATATCTAAATTTTAAGGACTTTGTTTTATTTACATAGCTTGGAATGGTCGTGATTCGGATCCAATGACTGCTAATCGTCTTACTAGTACTTTTTCAACCGATGAAAGATTGGCAATTTATGATTTCTGTGTAAAAAATACTGAGGCACCACCAAAACCAGAAGAGTTTACATTGTAAGTATATGTGTAAATATATATGGTAAAACAAAGTTCTTTTCACTGCATTAAAAAGTGCTGGAATGAAGTGTTTTTATAAAGAAATGGTAATAATTTTCTACTCGCAATATACAGTGTGTTTATGTAAGTTAGCGTCATTTGGAAACTTTTTATTATTAATTTTACAAAAAAATAAATATTATTCTTATTACAAATTCTAGATGGTTCAAAATCTAAAATACAACCATCAGATTTCAATGGTCAATAACTCCCTAACGAATTGCGTTAGAACTTTTTTATGAAGTACTAACATTATTTTGACTCACTCTTTCAACCTTAGCAGTTATGACCTCATCTTTTCAGACACCCTGTATAATTTTTAATATTTTTTCAGAGATATACCTGTTACTAGTGACAAGAAAGAACTATCAGAAAAAGAAAAATTAGCTCTTGAAAGAGATGCAAAACGACGTAGAACAAAATATAAATCCGTGCATACAAGTAAAAAAGTAACACAGAGATCATGAGAGAAGTTATTGATAATCAAATGTCACTTTATTCACAGTGGATTGAACATAAACAGGAGCAAGAAAAAAGGGAGAGAGAAAAACTAGAAAGGCTAAAAAATAAAGCTAAAAATAATGAAGACGAGCAAAGTACTCAATATCATTATATTGAAACTACCTATAGTCAAAGTAATATAAATGTGGTGAATCAAAGTGATGTGCAGTGGGATCAGTCCACTCAATATCCAGGGAATTATGGAAGCCAATATTATAGTACTATTCAAGCAAGCCAGGGTATTATTACTGACTGGAGCCATGTCTATCAAGGGGGTATAGATGCCAACCTGTATACTGATTCAGGTAATTATTTTTATGCTGTTAACAAAATTACAACTACTTCCATAATAGTCTAAGGTCCAAATAGGAAACAATCTGCACTCATCTGTTTGCCAGATAAAAAATGTTTTATATTAAATCGAGTATTTAAAAAAAGGTACTGCTACAGACTTTCAAAAAAAAAAAAAAAAAATGGGCAAGGTATATTTAAATAAAAAAAAACTTTAAATTTTTGATACACCCTGTATAATGGCAAGCTTTAATTATTCAAATTCATATTCTTAGGCTAGTTAATATAAAATATATTTTATGCGATAAATAAATGTGTGCAGTTCACTTCCTGTTCGCATCTTAGACTATAACTTATAGTCTAATATAAAGTGACCACACGTCCCCCAGAACAGTCCCGTTTTTGGGGGATTGTCCCGCCGATTTTAGAAAATGTCCGAATTTTTCGAAAAAGTCCCGACTTATGGTGGGAGAGAGGGTTAAAACGCGAAGGTGAGGACCTTTGGGGATAAAAGGTAATTTCCTATAGAAAGATTTGAAAGGTGGCTTTTTTTCTTTTGTTTCTCAAAAAGTTTGGGGAAAAAAACAAAAAATCTATCTTATTTCACTTGTCCTGATTTTCATGATTGAAAATGTGTGCAGTTCACTTCCTGTTCGCATCTTAGACTATAACTTATAGTCTAATATAAAGTGACCACACGTCCCCCAGAACAGTCCCGTTTTTGGGGGATTGTCCCGCCGATTTTAGAAAATGTCCGAATTTTTCGAAAAAGTCCCGACTTATGGTGGGAGAGAGGGTTAAAACGCGAAGGTGAGGACCTTTGGGGATAAAAGGTAATTTCCTATAGAAAGATTTGAAAGGTGGCTTTTTTTTCTTTTGTTTCTCAAAAAAGTTTGGGGAAAAAAACAAAAAATCTATCTTATTTCACTTGTCCTGATTTTCATGATTGAAAATGTGGTCACTTTATTCTAAGAGCCAATGGAGGGCGGACCATATTTTTCCAAAGCCCATATTTTGCTCAATGATTCTCTTATACCTTACATGAGATGGGGGATTCACTAGTAAGGGTAGCTATGACGTCACTCAGGTACCCAAATTTAACCAAGTTTGGCAGTATTTTACCAAAGCTGCCGTATGGCCAGATTGAAAAGTATATATAATAAAAAAATATTAGTATTTAAAACCTTTAATAAACTGAGATTTTTTTAATTAAACATTTTGCCTATTTTTATAAAATATATAATGCTCTTTTAGGGGCGGTCATATTAACTTTCCGAAGGGGGGGCTACAGGGTCGGCTTGAGGAAAGAGTGCCCTACAGGGAAATAAAATTTTGAGTGACGTTTAAAAGTCCTCACCCTTTTATTACTTTCTTTTATTTCTAAAAAACTTGATTTATATGTTTCGTTCCTCCTTCCCACATACTTTGAACAGCAAAAAAAAGTCCCCAATTTTAAATTCCACTCAGCCTCACTCCTTCGGCCGGCCCTGGGCTGGGGCATATAATCAATAAATGCCCAAATTTATTACAATTAGGTGTGTTAAGGGAAAAAAATGGTTACAAAGGATGTGGAATAAAAGCCACCCTTGTGCTCTTTTATGCAAATACATGAGACGGATGAACATTATTTTAACTTTATACAGTGCGCTCTTCTAAATTTGAAACAAGGGGATGTCTTTCATATAAATTATAATTATAATTGAACCAAACAGTATATTTTTGGCGCGCTCGTGGCTGCTCCGGTTGTATCGGCAAACGTCGATCTTCGGAGTTAAGCAGTGAAGTGCGCGCCCATATCTTGGATGGGTGACCGGCGGCACACGGTGTTCTGCTGCTCGGGGATGCGGACCGAGCAACAACCATCCAAGTTATGGAATGAATGGTGTGTGAATGGGAAGGAGTAGGGGTCAAGGTACAATAAGCCTTCAGGCTGCAGTGCACCACCTAGGGGGCGGTCGTCGGCCTGGGTGGGATGACCTGAAAGGGTGAAAATAAAACAGTATATTTTAATGTCCAAATCAACGATGCACAAGCAGAGCATGTGTCATTCATGTAGATATTTTAACGGCTTCTATTCTGGGGAATTAACCAGTATTAGTAATTTTTAGCATTTTTTAGATGGGCAACACAAATTTTTTATTACGTCAAAGTCAACCTAAATAGACTTTGGACTTTTCACTTGGTACTTTTGCTCTAAGTATTCATAGACTATCAAACAATATTAGAAAAGGTAATGATAATCCTTTATTTTTTATATTTTTTTAGGTCAGTATCAGTTGGAAGATGGTGAATATGTAGAACAGCCTGTAACTTCGACTGTATCTACAGATATCTATGCAGATAGCTCAACTTTATTAAATTCAGATGTTGCTTTACAAAATTATAATGGACATTCTGGACTTATTAATTCAAATGACGAATATTCCAATAAAATTAAGAATAAAGAACATTCAGGATTAAAAGTCCGATTCAAAGAATATCCGGCGTATGAGAAAAGAAAATCTGATGATAGTAGGAGTCGAGATATGGACAGGAAGCATGAAAAAGAGACTAGGAGGCACCGATCCCGGGAAAGGCGAAAAGATAGGAGACACTAACACAGGTTATCCTTTAAAACATTTTTAAGTAAAACTTTTGTTTAATAAATATTTTTTTAAGTTACTGGTAATTTATTTTTGCCCTGTTTGACAATATTTGTAGTTGGATAACTTCTCTATTCTTCTCTATCTAACTTGAAGTTATACTGTTTAAAACTGATCTCAAAGCTATTGCCAATCTGGTTATCATTGGAAATACAAGATCAATTGCATTTTCTAACTAGAAGCGAGTTTTTTTTATTATCTTTTTGAGCCTAAGAACTATTTGACCAGATTTTAATAACATGTTTATTTCATACATTTGAAGAAAGAAAATATAAGGGAAGGAGGATCTTGCGTTCTCAGTTTAAATTATTAGTGGTATACAAAATAAAACTCAGCTAATACACTTAAATTTATTTTTAAATATATCTATAGAAAGCTTTTATAATGCCAATTTGTAATTTATATACATATCACTAGTATTCTATGTTACTTTTCAAAAAACATCTTTGGGTAACGAGTGTTTTAAATACAGCTCAATAACTATTCCGTCCCTGTTTTTAACAGTTAACGGATTGTCTCTATAAAAATCTACAAAGTTATACAAACTTCTGAATTTTTTTATTTCGCTTTTCACTACGTTTTCACAGAAAAATTTTTCATCGCTGTCTCTGTAAACCCCCAAATCATAAAAACGATCATCATGAAAAACAGTTAATCCTAAAAATAAGAGGGATTCGTACTTGGACGTAGTAGAAAGAGACCATTTTTTTGATTTTCCACTTTTCTGAGTAGTTGTTTGGCTCCTTTACGGTCTGTGTTTCTAAAGAAGGCATAATTGTTTGGATTAACTGAAAATAAAAACAATAATACTTCCTTGGCAACAAAGAACGTTTTATCTGCAGAATCAGTTTTTGCAAGTTTTTTTAATATATAAAATAGCTCTAGTATACATTTTAACACAAATATTCCCCTTCCCCTTAATTTAAAAAAATACTTAGTACACTTTTATATTTTAAGTAAAATATCTTGTATAGTTTTTAAAATTTAAATTTTATATACAGCTTGTCTTCGGAACGTCCTACTAAATGAGGCACTTTTTAATTATTAACTCTACGAAAAGAAGTGCCTCTTCACTAAAAGTTGTATTTTTAGTTGCTTCAAAGGAAAAAAGATAAGAACTACATAAAAAGCCAGTGGCGTACATTTTTTTCTCCATAATATTGGATGTGGTGCCCACTGAGGCACCACTGGACCCAATAAAGTCAAGAGCTTTACAAAGCGCGTTATTTCATTAAATAGACGTACTAAATATAAAACCAAATCAGTATAAGGGTTTTTAGGATATTAATAAAATATCGACTTTTTAAAACTTTAACGACCTGAATTTTAGAACGAAGCAACTCGGACATATTTTTTAGGAACTTTTCTTCACAAAATAATATAGGAAATCATTTTTAAAGTTTCGTACCGTAGTTAGAAAATATCCTGTATATTAATTTAAGAATAAGTTTTTTTAAGCCACAATCAGCATACAGTTATTTTTGTGGAAATATATTTTATTTTGGTTAGTTATACAGGGTGTTTTCTAACAACGGTACGAGACTTCAAGGTATGATTCCTTATGTTATTTTGTGAAATAAAGTTTCTATAAACATATGTCAGGAGTTGCTTCCTTACTGAGATACAGGGCGTTAAAGTTTAAGAAAAAAAAACAGTTTTTTCTAAATATTTTTAATATGCTTAGGCCGATTTGGAGAAAATTTGGTACATTTAAAGTAATGATAAGATTGGCGTCTCAGTGGGCACCGCAACTTATATAATTGAAAAAAAAGTACGCCACTGACTTTTTGACGTTTTTATATATATTTTTTTATAATTAAACAGTTAAAAATACAACTTTTTAGTCTCTTGTATTTTTTTCATGTCTCGCTTTGTGTTCAGAAACAAAATTGAAGCCACTTTAAGTAATACTAAAATGTACCCATAAACAGCACAAAATAAAATCCAAAATTAAAAATAAACAATTATGATTTTAGTAGATAAGAAAAAATGACTGCTCATTTATTTTAAAGCAAATAATTTTTATTTTTGTTTTTTACCATGTCGTTTATGGGTACTTTGTAGAATAAATTAAAGTAGCTTTAATCTTTTATTCTTTAAAACGAAGTTAAATACAAAAAAATACAAGAAACTAAAAAGTTATTTTATTACTTGCTTAATTACAAAAATATAAAAACGCCAAAAGAGTCAGTGGCGTACTTTTTTTTCAATAATATAGGTTGCGGTGCCCACTGATACGCCACTGGACCCAATATTAACAATCTGGTTAGGGCTAAATAAGCGCCTATTTACTTTAAATAAATGTATTAAATTTATCCGAATCGGCCTAAGCCTATTAGAAATATTTAGAAAAAAAAAACCAGTCAGGAAGCAACTCCGCCGGAGTACCGTTGTTAGAAAATACCCTGTATAGAGACGGCATTGGCAATAGGTATATTGGTTATACATACCGGATCATCTAAATAACATAACAAATAGGCAATGTGAGGAAAGAGAGACAATCTAACGTGAATACCAGCATGTAAACATTTCATATTGGATGTATCATCATACATCCTTTTTTGTTGCTTTACTGGCCGATATACCTTTAGCTATTGCTTATACAGTATACATGTGATGTTACCGCACTTACATGATTCGCCATCTGAGGAGGACTCGTCGTCTTCGTCATCTGGTATCAAGTCGTGCAAACTTCTGATCTGTTCTTTTTCAAATAATTTATTGAAAGCGGGTGGTCTGGGCAACTCAGATACCTCTGAAACATTCCAGATAATTCCTAAAAAATTTGCTATAAATTACTCATCAGATGTGACAATGTAATCGTAACAATCTATTAAATGCAAAGTTTTATTTTATAATATAAAATTTGGCTACCTGAAAAGCAGGGGCGTGCGGTCCATGGAAGCAAGGGAAGCATTGCTTCCCCAGTGATATCACGCCAATGCATATTTACAAATAATTTATACCATAAAATAAATGTTAATATTAAGTTCAAAAATAACACTACTAGAATCCAACTACACTATAAATAGGTAAGTTTTTTAAAATTGATTCCCTTCTTTCAAATTCCACTGCACGCCCCTGCTGAAAAGTATATTTTACTAATAGTTTAATAAAAGTATGTATTGTGTTCCAAATTAAAGTTTCATCTAACATACTACGTAAACAACTTATAAACCTCAGCTTATACAGGATGGCCGTTTGAAAACGAAAAAGGAAGCTAATTTTGGACGCGACAGATAAAATAAGGAAAAATGCTCGGACACGTCAATTTTTGTTTTTTAGGAAACATTTTTTGTCACTTTTACTCCCTAAACTGCAACCGTCTAGCAGGGGAGACACCCCCAAAATCTTAAATTGGATGAAGGGTTAAGTGATACATTATTTTAAAGGTGTCTTGACCCTGAGCCTGCTAAGTTTGAAGTGTTCATTAATATAACGGCTTGTTGTTTTTTAATTTATTACCTCTGTAAAAGCAAGCTATGTGGGTATGATAAGGGTTTAACGATCTTTAAAATGAGATATACCAATTAAAGGATGTGATTTACCTTCAAAACTTAAGGGTGAATTACACCCTTTAACACTAGAACAATTAATTGATATCCCATTTTAAAGATTGTTTAACCCTTTAGTGTAAAGTAGCTTTCTTTCACAGGTAATTTAATATTGTACATTAAAAAAATAAAAATCAAAATTTTGACAAGCTGTCATATCAACGAAAATAATAGCAGAGACTTTAAACTTTTTTAACATGAGGTGCCATCACTTCACCCCTCTTTCTATTTAAGATTTTGGGGGTGAGTCTCACCCCTGCTAGTGGGGTACAGTTCAGGGGGTGAAAGTGGAAAAAAAATATGTCCTAAAATCAAAAATTGACGTGTCGAGCGTTTTCCTTATATGCACTGCCCAAATTGGCTCCGTGTGGCCACCCTGTATCTCCAAAGATACTTTTCAATTAACTCGAAAAAATTTAACGCGTTTTACTTATTTTAACTTTTTGTAAAAGTAACGTTTAAAATTAAAAATAGTAGTTTTCTAAATCAAAACTGCTTAAAACATCCATGCCTTGCTTTATTCAATACATGCAGTTAATTTTTTGCTTATTTTTTTTAATTAGATATTTTTCTAATTTTAAATATTACTCTTATCTCAAGAGCCGTTAGTTTGATTAAGTTAATTTAAGGACATTTTTTGTGTGTATAATTAAGCAAATACTACTCAAATTATTAATAATATTAATACCACAAGAGTTATGACATAGTATTGGAAAAAATTGATAAAATTATCTGAAGCTACGCCATTGACCCCCAATGAAACTTTATGATAAAAAAGTATCAATATTTTGACCTGTACAGGGTGTCCGAATTTCGCTGCAATTGCAGGGTATCTTAGTAATTATAGAGATAAAGACTTATACGTCATATTTTACATATTTTACTCTTATCAGACATAATTTACATTTAATGATTTGTTTGGTTTATGTCTGGATAGATATATAAGATAATACGACGGGATTCAAAAATGTTTTAGTGTGATTCGTCTCATCAAAAGTAGCAACATTTACAAAAATTGCAAGTCTGTATTTTTAACAATAACCAAGATACCCTGCAACTTCAATAAAATCCGGACACCCTGTATTAAGTTTCGTTAAAATAAAAACCTGATATATGAGAAAAATACCTAGTAAGTAACTATGGTTACTGACTTTTTAAACCAATGTAACACAGTTTTGCATGACCGTTTGTAGCGCTTCCAGCTGTTAAAGAATCAAATTATCGGTTCCTGTGCTTTTTACTGTAGTCTCGCGTTTTGTGTTTAGTTGTTTCAATAATAACGATGCTACCAACTTATCTAAATAAATGCCACAAAATACTTTCGCCCAAAGAGCAGGTATTTATTCTAGTTACTTTATGGGAGCTGTGGTTTTTCCATAGACCTAATTCACACACCCTCTATTTTAAAAAAATAGGAATAGGGTTTGGGTAACCGCTTTAAAAAATATGTTTTACCTTTTTTAATTTTAGTTTTTGCAGTTATTTCCGTTTTTACAAAGCTTCCTAAATCCTCAGGTGGTACCACATTTTGTAAGTCACTAACAGATTCCGAAGAAGCATTCCAACTTTCCGGTTCCATTTTTGAAACTGGTTTTGGCAAAGTTTTTGGTTTTTCGTTAGGTTTTGGCAAAACCTTCGGTTTAGTTTTAGGTTTTGACAAAATAGCATCATTTAATAGTTCTTTTGATGCTTTACATATACTGGTGGTGGTGGTGGTGGTACTACAGCTGGGGTACATTTATTTACATCAATTTCATTGGGTATAGGGGTAGTGGGGTGGACTGGATAGATCCTTTTTTCTCCTTGTTTAACAATTTATCTTCATTAAAATCTTGGGAAGAACTTGAAGAAACTGTGAAATTGGAGGGTATTTTCGATTTAAGAACAGGTTCTGCTTCATAAATCGGGTCGGCTTCCTCATCAGTCGAATTGTGTTGTGGTAGTGTTTTTAGCGGCAACGTTGGAAGCTCAGGTTGCAGTGGACATTTATCTCTAAATAGAGTTACTGATAAAAGTTAAATACAATGATTAAATATGTATAGAGAGTCAGGGGACACAGGTAAATGTTCGGTCTTTTTAAGATGGATTTTAACGTTATGATTTCTGTACACGAAACTATTTGCTTTTAAACCTAAAATTCATTTTTCTTGACCCTGACTCTTTATATTATTATACATGGTAAGACTGATGTAAGAATTGAGAATAGTATTGAATACAGGCACACCTGAAAATAATATTCTTCCTAAAATTTAGTGCATAGACCCACCTTTATTAATATGAGCAGTAGTTGGTGTTTTATTCTGTGGTCCTCTATTTATTTTTTATTATTGTTTTAGGAAAATTATATATTTTATTATTTTGACTTAATATTAAAAAAAAACTACAAATAACTCAATTTTGAAATATTTAGTTAGATCTTACTACCAATTTTAAGTGTGTTTGAAGAAATAAAAGTTTCCAAATTATATCACACTTACCCAAGCAGCGAGCTGACGTCTTTTTAGTCATTTTTGGTCATATTTGGTCAGCAAAGACGTCATAAGATGCCGACAAAATGACGTTAAATTGACCTCCCTGAGTCACAGACAAAAGACGTCCCGTTAATGACGTCTTTAAGATGACAAAAAATTGTCGAATATATATTTTTTTAAAAGCTGAAATGATACGATATATTATTTGAAAATTGAAATAGGGAAAAAATTCCTTGCACTGCAAGCTCGCATCTCTCGGGGCACTGTCCAACCTGAAGATGCAGATTTACACTAGCCGAAAATATTTCTTTCAAAGCTAATTGAGATTACCAACCGCAGACCGGTCTCTAACTATTTTGGACTCATCTGTACGGTGTAGGCGATAAAAAGCGAAGATGTTGAATAAACGTAGTAGTTTATTGTCCATTACGCCATCTATTGGTAGAGTTTTTATCCTCTTTCAATTTTGTAAAATTATTAGTCGTTTTTTTCTGTCATATGATATTTTGGTTGGATTTTGACACGAATCATATAATGTCACAAATTTTTTCTGGCAGGTTTTCTAAACATGACGTCATTGAATTTTTATGAGCTAGTATGACAAAAAAATTACGTCGAAAAACGTCACTTCAACGACGTCAAAAACACGTCATTAAAATGACGTCATAATTTTGGTCTGATGACGTCCTATGACCAAAAATGACGTCATAATGACGTCAGCTTGCTGCTTGGGTTAATGGAATATATACACTGTAAATATTTGTGGGCGATGAACAGTGACGAATTTTACTTTATACCTTTTTTTTGGACGGTTTTCACACTTTAAGATAGTATAAATCATTGGTTTTTGCTCCGAAATTTCTTTGCTTTTTTGTTGTCTACTGGCTGAGAATTAGGCTGAATCTTCAATATTCTGTTAGACCTAAGGAATTGCAAAATATATTACCAAAAGGTTTATCATATCATCACGTAGGTGCCTAGTAGTTTTTACTAATATTTTAACTGGTATTACTATTCTTTGTACCGCTTAAAATCATCAAATATTAAAATATTAGTTTTTGTTAATAAATCATATGCACCAAAATAATTGGATGCGAAATTGTAAACATGAATCTAGATGTGAGCAATATAATAATAATAATATATGGGAAATGTATGTGGCTTTTTTCATTATCTAATTAAATAAATATAAATTAGTGTTAACAATTAATTTAACCAAGTATTTTTTAATTTAATAGATTAATGTAAAAAATATACAGTACCTATTTTGAAAAGGCAAAACTGGTTTAACTAATGAATGGTTTATAGGTTCTAAGTAATCTCCACCACTTTCTTGGTCTTCCAAGAGTTGGGGTCTAGGTTTAATTTCCGGTTTTCTATGATCATTTCTGTTAAAATTCAGCTCTGGTTTTACTGGTAACCTAACAGCTGACTTGCTTAACGTGGTAGATTCATTATCAATAATTCCTTTTGATTTCATAGTCATGTCAACATAATCTCCAAAATCTTCGTCTGAGTTACCTTCAGGTGTATCATGCTTTGTATTTAAATGAGAGTTACCATCTCTAGGTGGAGGAGGTAGAGGTCTTTGAGGTCGAATATGACTATTTTGTGGTTTGTCGCTTATATTTCGTTTTAAAACGGTTTCCAGGTTTTTGGCAATATCTTGTTTGTTTTTTATTTTTCCCATACCCAAACTTGGTCTTTGAGTTACAGGCGGTTTGAATGACATTTTGTCTGGCGAATTATTGAGCAAGTGGTTTCTGCATTTTAGAAGTATCTTCTTTTGAGGTGCTGTTAGTTTCCATTGAATTAGGTCTAATTCAGTAAAATTCTAAAATAAAAAATAAAGGATATGTTCTTTGTATTGAGCTTTCATAATTTAAACGGCATTGTTTATGGTATGGTATTTTTTTAGTTTATTTTATCCGGTGGTTGATTCCGGAATTTAAAAAATATATGCTTATAAAACGAGTTTAAAAAATCTGCATATTTAGGTTAATTTTTAATGTGTAAAAATAATTTAAAACAGAAAAAAGACCCTTAAATTAATAATACTTACGAGTAACCTCTCTCCATAGTTATCTGTGCTGTTAAAAAGTCAAATTTCTATAGTAAGTTGTATCTAATAAAATTTAAAATGACCTTTTAAAAAGCTTAATAATATCTCTCTTCTCTTTAAAACTTGATTAAACTGTATTAAATCATTTTATGTAGTATAAAAGAAATATTTTGCATTATAATAAATTTAAATAAAATATAAATCACCAGTATAAATTTAAGTAAAAGTTAAATTCATAAACTATTTATAATTACCCACTGAATGCTCACTCAGACAGTATTTTCATTTGCGGTTTTGATAATTCTATTTACGTAAAACCTATTTGACAAAGTGTTAATTTATTATTCTTTTATCTGCCCAATATTAATTAAAGGGCTTATTGTAAAAACACGATAGGCCACAATCACAAAATACGGAGTTATTAAATTTTAAATTTATTAAAAAAATTTGTTTAATCAAATATTATTAAAAATAAACTAGAATAACTTTTTATGAGTTAATAAGCATCAAGAATAATATTCAAAACTTTTTATTGACGCTTATCATATTATTAATTACATAAATTATGACTTAACAACTTCAAGCATTTCGCATTACATAAGTATTGGTTTGCTCCAAAACTTTTAAACCCATACAAAACAACTTACATACCACCACATTTCTTTCCTAAAAATTAAAAAACCAATATCTAAGCTAAAAAAGTCAAGGATTATTCGCATAATACTTATGTCCATTTTTAACTTAAATGCAGTTAATTTTTTGGCTTGTTATTTAAAGTATTTATTTCTTTACACCTAACTTTAGAAGACAAAATTATTTTAACCCCTGAACGACGCCCTCAACTTTCCTAGGGGGGAATCATCATTAAATGCCCATATTTGCAATTAGGTGTGTTTAGGTAAAAAAAATTAATCGGTTACAATGGATGTGGCATTAAAGAGATAGGGGCGCCTCCCCCTTATGACCGTCCCTGGAACGACGAACTTTTCCCCTTCCAATAGTCGTTTCTGTTACTTATAGAATGTCCGATCATACCCTTTTTTTCCTTTCAAAAAATCATATAAACTTATACTTTAATTTTTTTTTTAGTTTTACATCAAATCCTAACATATATTTACTGATCCATGCAAGTTAAAATAAAATGTTGCATAGTAAAAAATCAAAAATTATATCTCGTACAAATCGTAGACACCAAAATTTTCATACACTGAAAAGTTATAAAGAGGTAGATATCCGAAATTAAATAAAACAAAAATGGCTGAAAGACTTTGGTCAAGGGGTAATTGGGAAACCGATAAAAACTCTTAAAAGTACTAGTTGTAGTAGTAAAACAAAAGTGACTATAGTTTTTACATTGGAAAGTTAAAGAAAGGTATATGAAATTAAATTAAACAATAAACTAAACAGAGAACAGAAATGATTTATGGGCTTTTTATTCTAAGCAGTATTGACTATTTCAGTAAATTTTCACATTCTTGCTTTCTAAGGATACAAAAACGTCTAACTTTTAAATATACAGGCTGTTACAAATTTGAGAAACACCATTTGGATCTCGGAAACGGTAAGAGATATAGGGTTGGTTCAATTGGGGCAAAGTTGCGCATTTTTATGCTTAACAATATCCCGTTTTAAAAATTTGCAGTCGTTCCGGAATTATCCGGCAAAAACAAAAATTTTGCAAAACAGTTTTTATTTTTTTCTCGGTTTATTTAAAGAGGTATTTTTAAACTAACACATTAACATTGCAACTTTTTCTGTTTTTAATTCTGAATACAACGATATATCACACTTTACATTTATGCGACGTTTCGAACCAAAAAACCACCATCCACATCACAGTCTTAATCCGGCACTGCTAACTAGGTTCTAAGTAGATCATGGTTGTACTTATAAAAATAAAACCATAAAATTAAAAACAAAAATGTCACATGCAAAATAGGTGCTTTTGCACGATTTTATTACAGAGAAGCAATTTGGCGATATCCGGTGTAATGGCTGTATTTGCTTATCCTTTCAATAAATTAAGAAAGGTTTATAAAACAAATAAAATATGATGGATTCGCCAACCTATGCATTTTAAAGAATGTAAACAACACGTAAAGGATTAAGAAAGTTAGAGTTAATTAAATACCTTATTGGTAGGTAATTATTTAAAAAAAAATAGAAATAAAGAAAAAATACATGTATGATAGTCGGATAGTCCCCAGTAATATTATAGGTAATTGAAAAGAAATTATCATATAATATGATGAGCACTTACCAAAAATCTTTCTCCATCTATATCTCTACTCTTTAAAATCTGAGCTTCTGATGTATATTTTTGCTAAAAAAAAATATGTTACCCATTTAAACCGTAAAGAAAAATTGGGCTTTACCTCTATTAAAAATTTAATTAAATCATTTCTGTTTAAACATTTAATCCCTTGTATTTTTAAGGTATCTTCCATTTTAGCACGCACTTGACTTTAACAGCATAAAATTTGTAAATTTTTGTTGCAAACGTATACATGATATTAATATACAAGCTATATATTATGTGGTAAGATATGTTGCTACATATTTACAATTTATAATTATTGGGTAAAAGCTTTATTTTATTAAAGTCTGGTAATTTTCTAGAAACCTGCGGCAACTCCGATTTTGACGAAATTTGGTATACGGGGTTTTTTGGGGCGCTGATCACGAATCTGAAAGAATTTCTTGGCGGAAACGTTTTGTTCTTGAGATATTCATCATCAGACTTGAATTTAAACTAATCCTATTTTTACAATATTCCCCTTCTTTTGCACACAATTCTTGATTTAAAGCTAAAGTGGCACACAATATTTGATTTTCACCTTATAAACCCCATTTTTTACGTATTTTACATTATTTATGCATTAAATTGCATAGCTATACTTTAAATCATTTCAATCCCAGTGTGCCATGAAGCCCTATGTGTATATGTATGGTTGCCGCATTATCAAAGAAAAGCCACGCAATTTAATGCAAAAATAATGTAAAACCGTAGAAAAACGGGGTTTTAGAAGGTGAAAATCAAATATTTTGTGACACTTTAGCTTTAAATCAAGAATTGTCTGCAAAAAGAAGGGGGAATATAGTGAAAATAAGCTTAGTTCAAATTTGTAATTTGATGATGAATATCTCGAGAACGAAACGTTTTCTCCAAAAACTCAGGTTGCCGCAGGTTTTCTAGAAAATTACCTAAAGTCTTTTTGGTTAACAAGTGTAATGTTCAGGGTATTTTTCGCCACTTGCGAAAATGTAAAAGAAAAAATGAAAACCTCAGTGCGCTTAAAAGTTTGGGTTTTAAAATAAAAATGTTTGTCAAAAAGTAATGTTGTTTGGTATATCTATATGGGTAAATTTAGTGACGTAGCTACTATGGGGCTAGGCGGGGCAGTGCCCTGAGGCCCCCAAGCTCCAGAGGGGGTCCATGGAATTGAGGGGGACCCTAGGCTCAGTACTGAAATACTGAAAACAAATGCGGTGAAGAATGAAGATGAAGACCTTTTTTTGCTCTCCAAATATTTTGGGGTGGTCAGTATATGAATAGGTTTATATTTATTTTCTTTTTTTTCTTGCTCTTAGACATTTGCAATATTTTGGGACCTACTTTAATGACCTAGCTACGCCACTAGGTAAATTAAAAACTGCTCCATACTCCCCGCTACGGCAGAAAAATTGTTATTTTTCTGCCGTGCCCCCGCCGCAAAATTTTGGAAAATTCGTCGTGAGACAGGAGACTGGATGATTTTGCGCCGAGGACCAAGGAGCACAAAATACTGGAGGAAATTGGTGGACATGTTCATCATTTTTTACTTTCCAAAAATAACCACGTAACTTATGTTCTTTTAACTGTTAACATTAACCAACTAAACGTAGACTTTTTATCAGCCCTTTTGTCACTTGCCTTTCTCCTTTGACTCATAGCACGCGGAGCTAAAGAGTAAAAAAATACTTTAATACCTTTTTTTATCACACATGGTGCATGGCTGCCTTTAGTGGGTGTATGCTCTATGCCCACTAATTACTCCTCTAGTTTATATGCTCTATGAAATACGCTAAATGCCTGGTCAGCCTCTAGTACAATTCAGCTTTTTTGTAACAACCCTGTTTGCCAAAAGTCAAACAAGTCAGCTGATATATCTCACAAATAGACAAATTAGTAAAAAATTGATTAAGGGACAAGATATTTAATTTGTCCTGTAATTGTTTGATTAGATTTACATTAAAAATGTTTTAACAAACGTATATTATTTAAAGAATATTGCAAGAATGAATTTGCATCAAATTGTGAGTGGTGCGTGCAACGCAGGCGACAAAATGCTTTGCTCTTGGATCAGTGGAAGGTGTTCCATTTACAGTAAGTATAACTTTTTGCGTTTTAATAGTGTATATATATTTATGATCCATTATAGGACTGAAAACTTAAAGGTTTTAATTGGTATTTGATTTAAATTTACGTTTAAAGATTAGTAAAGACACATCTTGGGGGTACCTGTGTATTAGTAGATTACTGAGACCTTTGCTTTTTAATGTTTATCAAATATTTTATTCAATTATTGGTAATTTTCTTGCGGCAATCCGATTTTGGTGAACATTGGTATACGGGGTTTTTTTGAGGCACCGATCAAGAATCAAAGAATTTTTTGGGAAATATGTTTTTTTCTCAAGATATCCATTATCAGAGTTAAAATTTTTAACTCGTCCCATTTGTACTAAGTATATTAAATGCTAGTGGCACACAATATTGGATTTTCAGCTTTAAAACCCCAATTTTTTTACGTATTTTACATTATTTTTGCATTAAATTGCATACCATTACTTTGAACCATTTCTGGCCCAGTGTGCCATAAAGCCCTATGTGTATGTATGGATTGTGGCCTTATCACAGTAAAGCTATACAATTTGATACAAAAATAATGTAAAAAACATGGAAAACGGGGTTTCAACGGTGAAAATCCAATATTGTATGCCACTTTAGCTTTTAATCAAGAATTGTGTGCAAAAAAGGGGAAATTTAGTAAAAACAAGATTAGTTTAAATTCTTAAGTCTGATGATGAATATTTCTGATAACAAAACGATCCTCAAAAAAAAATCTTTCTGATTCATGATCAGCGCCCCAAAAACCCCTGTATACCAAATTTCATTAAAATCGGAGTTGCCGCAAGTTTCCAGAAAATTACCTGATTATTTTTAAATCTATCAGTAGAGTGTAGGATACAGTATTAAAGGAAGTAGTGATGTTTTACACATTTATTGCCACCGTGGCATGGAAAAAGTTTCTGTTACAGCCAAGGTATATATTTACATATCATACTTTGTTTTAGCCTTTATAGCCATTTGAAGCCATATAATATTCCCAAAAATATTAGCCAAATCCGGTTTCCTTGTTCTACAGCCATACTCTATAATTTACATATAAAATACATGGTTGAGTAGCAAATGTGAATTGCAAGTGGCTATTTCTGGCTCCATAACATCATTGTGCCTTAGATATATAGGAGGATACAAGCGGCTTTAAATCAAAATTAATTTGTGAGGCCTGATAGACATCTCATGGCAGCGAACATGTTAAATTTTATTTATATTTTTTTAATTAAATTGTTGTTTTAAACTAGGTATATTTTTATTACCCAAATAAGGTAGATAATTATCAGGAATTCACTTTAATAGAGAATTATTGCACAGTGAAATAAGGCCAGGCACTAATAATACCGACCTTATTTTGAAATCTGGAGCTTGCGCAGATGCATGGTAGGATTAGGACTTCCTTAATAAGTATAGTGCCTGGCTTTATTTATGTCGGTTTTAGGTCGTGCCTTATTTTGGTCTTATTTTAACTTCGGAACTGTTCGTCAAACTGAACGGCTGCCGATCACAAAATGGAAAAGTTTTTAGAAGTAAACCTACTTAAAACCTTGTTTTTCAAATGTATTTCTGTGATTGTGTTATAAAAAACCCTACAACACAAAAACAATAAAGGAAAACTACCAAAAATGTGTACCTTTTTTTTAGGTTAACGGTACTGTCAACATAATTTGCAATAACTCTAAATTATGGGTTCAAGCTCTATTTAAATTAGGCCGGTATTAATAATTCCTGAGCTTAATAAGGCAACTTGCAATAATTCTCAATTATTTCAAATTATTCTGAGAATTGCATAAATTCAAACCAGTTTGACTGACTTGAATGAAATATTTGTTATTATGACAATGTAAAGAGTTATTTTATTTTAAAAAAAAAATGGCTATTAATTGTAAAGATATTTTACTTGAAATTCACGCAGGACAGGGCTACAGGGCACATAAATATATCAGGTATTTAAAATAAAAATTGTTTGCAAAATGTGGTAAAAAAATAAGTTTTTTTTTTATTATAAAACATCTTTCTGGTGGTAAGAAAAGTTACAGGGTGTTTTATTTAAATGCTATTTTAATCCCTAAGTTGGAAAGGACTAAGAAAAGGGACATCTGTAAATTGTTTGTTCTGATCTTTAATCATACCTTAGGGCGGTAACAACCCCTGTATATATTGGGTGACACAGCAAACATGTAATAGCTTATAAATTTCTTATTGATTATAGATAAAATCATAAAATTTGCCAAGATTATTTATATTTTTGCTCTTTTGGGTCTAATTAATTTATTTTTTTAACTTCTAGTTTAACGAGACATATTTAAAATTTAATATTTCCTAAACCACCTTGTTTGTTTATAAATTACATTTTATAATATAGGATTTTATAATATATATTATTAAACGTCTTTTATTTTAAGGCTTATGCAGCAGGATGTAACATAGTCATCCTAGCATCTACTTTTGAAAGGGTGCAGATCATCCCTGGTGCTGTTCATGATTATATTCGTATCAGCTCTATAGATTGCTCAAGTGATACTGGAAAAATTGCTGCAGCCTATGACAACACAGTGTGTATTTATGAGCCTACTCCGTTAATAACATAATAATTCACCTCATGTAAGTAGAATATTAAAATAGCACTTAGAAAAACATTTTTTAGGCAAATGACAATATCTGCCTTATAGTGATTAACTGTTATTTATTAAAGCATTCATGATTTTTGGATAGGCCCATAATATGAGTAATAATATTAATAGTATATTTATTCATGAATGTACAGGGTATTCTATTTAAGAGGAAAAATGGCATATTTTTTTACTTTTCCCATATTTTTTAATAAATTCAAAATAGCCAATCGATGTATTTTAGCTGGGGAATTTAAAAATCGTATTAAAAAACAATCGCATGAAAAACAAAATAATTACGCTATTAATGTTGCATTTTTTTAATAGAATACCATATTTATAATTGTATTTTTGAATTCTTTGCTCAATTCTAAGTATTTTTTATAAAAGGTGCTATATTTGAAACCAGAAAATGTCTCGACAATTAACAGAATAATTTAACTAAATATTAATTCCTCGCGTTGCAAGATTGAACTAGAACAAACCAGTGGTGTTTCTTGCTGATGAAACGCACGAGAACGCCGGGATTTTGCTGCGGCCAGCTGCTGGGATTCCTTTTGGCATCTTTCTCAGAGCTTTCCAACATTTGCTCTTTATTATAATTCTTTTCGGCACTCAAGGCTGGGTGAAAATACCTGATATCAATGTAACCTATGATTGTCGCTACTCGAACAATACCGGTGGTGGCAGTGGTTGAAGGTCAAAGTTTTGCCAATAAATTGCGGCACGACATCGTGATTTTAAATGGTTTTTATTTCCCACGTTTCTGTGAATAAAGTAATCAAACCAATAATGTAATTTGTGACTGGTATATTTAAAATTTGCAACCAGTATTTATAATTTAATACGTATTTCTGTCTTTAACCGTTTTTTTGCTATCGACGCTTAAATAGTCATATTTCGGCTAATATTATTTAATTAAATATAATAATACACAAAGGTAATACAGGTATATACCAAGTACCTTCAAAGTCATTAAAATTTATACTCATTGGTGGATTTTAAACTGGTTTTAAAACGAATTATTCTTTAGATGAAAAACTACAGATAGTAATGCTATATTACAAGTGTGGAGAAAAATGCCAAGAAAAAAGAAAATACATTGTTATTTTTAAAGAAATAAAAATGACTTTGAAGTATCAGGTAATCACCGTAATAGCCTGTATGTCATATTGAAATATTCAATTAAATAAGCCAAAAATGTAACCTTTAAGCGTAATAACTCAAAAAACAGTAAAAAAGACAAACATGTAGTACCCTTTAATAAAAAACACTTAGAATTGACCATAGAATTTAAAAATATTTGAATTTCTTTAAAATATGGGGGGAAAGTTAAAAAATATGCCATTTTCCTCTTAAATGGAATACCTAGTACATACTATACTGTGTGTCCAAAAAGTTTAAAGATGCTTAAATATCTCCAAAGAATTTTAAGCCTAACCGGATGAAATTGAGTACTACAGGATAAAACATACTCTAAATTCAGTGTTGATATTGGCAATGTTGCCAGATCTTCAGTTTTGCAGAAATCAATTCAAAGTATTCAAATTTAAATAAAATACCCGTTTTTTACATTATTATGGGATACACTGTTATTTTTTTGCTATACAATGGTATGAAAGTCCAATTTTCTCTTTAAGTGTTAATAGTAGAAAAATTTTTAATTTAGTAAAAATAATAGGTGTAAAGTGTGTAGGTATTACCGTTTACACCTTGCAAATTTTAAACTGGCGGCTTGACAGTTCTGAAGAAATTGAATTTCTAGATAAAATAAACAATAATACTCATTATTACCAAAATTTAAAAGACTTACAAGTATATAAACAGAATAATTTTATACTAAATGTTCATTTTTATTTACACAGAGCATTTTGGTATTTGAAAACTCAAATTAAACTAGATATTTCTTATGTCAAAACTGATGAGACAATCGCAGTTTGAAAGTTGCAAAGGTATAAAGCGGTGGGTAATACCTACTTAGTTTACACCTATTATTTTTAGTAAATTAAACATATATTCTGCTATTTTACACTTAAAGAGAAAAATTGGCTGGAATACAATAATAAAATAAAAAACGAAAATCTGGGAATATCTTCGATATCAGCACACTGAATTCAGAGCATGGTTTTACCTTGGAGTACCGAATTTCTAATCAATTTGGTTCAAATCTCTGAGATATTTGAACATTTCCATGACATTTTTGGACACACTGTATAGTATTGTCATATGTGTCACACTGAGCAAGGTAAATAAAGTTAAGTAAAAACTATAACTATATTAATTGCCTTATTTTGTAGAGGCATGTTTTACTTTTTTATTTTAATTAAAAAGCATTTGCTTAGGTTTATTTACATGGCCCAATAAATGAAAAAAAATATATATATAATAAAAAATATGGATAATAAATGTAAAAATAAGTGTAGTAAGATATTATTACTAAAAGAAAATTGTCAAAGGCTAATAATAAATGATGATGCAAAATCATAACTGCAAATAAATTGCTTATATAAGAAATAAAATCTTAAGAAAAGCTGCAGAAACTGAAATATTTACCCCACAACGTGAAAGTTTATGAAAGAACTATCCCAATATTAGGTAGAGTAGGTACTTGCTCAAGTTCTTGGCGAAACCAAAAAAAGAGATCTCCCTGGGTTTGTTGTATTTAAATAAAAGGTGTTTGCAGCTTTGTCAAGAGTTTTATTTCTGTGGGGTTTCTGTCAAATAAACGATTTAAATAAAACTGCTTTTTTAAATAAAAACCAGATTAAGTCTATTTAAACCAATTTTAAAAAGGGTTAGACAAATGCTAAGTTGTTTTTTTGATTGCAGAAATAAAAGTGAGTCCTAATAAGATCAATAAACTAAAATTTAAATCATGAAATAAAAAAATATGATAATGAATCCATAACCAAGATTGACATGGGCCGGTTTTGATTTAATGAAAGGCAGTGTGTTTATTGATATCAACTTTAAATATCTCAGAAATGAATAAAGCTTGGTTAGAAGGGTTCTTATTATAAAAATGCAAAAATGCTAAATGGTCTTGGTTTGCTGATCGCACTTAAATTAGCCCAGAAATATCTATTTTTTAAAGGTATATTTTTTTATGAAAAAAGAATATGTTAAAGAAACTTATATATTCTAAAAATAAACTTAAATTTTAAAAACCCCATTTACTAGAGATTAAACTTTTATTCAAATGGGTTCATTTTGTATATGATATTGTTATTTGTAAGTTGTGAGGATACATCCTTTGTTAACAAAAAGTGCTTTATATAAAAAGTCACTTAATGCAAGTGAAGTTAATGCTAAATAATCAATTAGCTTTTCATATATGTGTTTACGTAAGTTGGCGTCATATGGGAATTTTTATTACTATTTTTACGAATAAAAATGTATTCCTTATAAAAGTTCTGCATCGTCCAAAACCTAAAAATACAATCATCAGATATCAAATTGCATCAGTCATCTATGAGGTTTGGCCAAAAATGTAACTTTTGCTTAAGAGTAAAGTACCTGTATTTTTTGCTAATATCGCAAATTGTTATAAAGAAAAACGTTTGGAATTAAAAATTACTTCTAAATATAAAATTTATGTTTATTTCCAAAAAAACACATTTTTGAATTATTTTTTCTGCGAAAATCGAAAAAAAAAAGTTAGTCTTGTACATTTTTCTTTTTTAATAAAATAAATTTAAAAAGTTTATTTCAAACTGTCCTGTGACATTTATAATCATGAAACATAGTGCACTAATGTACAAATCTAAGTTTTTACCATTATCGCAGAAAAGAAAATTTTTAATCCCAAACATCAAACTCAAACTCAAACTCAAACTCTCAATCTTTTCTTTATAACAACTTTTGATATTAGCAAAAATACAGATACTTTACTCTTAGGTAAAAATTACATTTTTGGTCAAACCTCGTAGATGACTGATGCAATTTGATGCCTGAAGGTTGCTTTAAGGGTTTTGGAACATACAAAACAAGAATAACTTTCTTTCGAAAAATCAATAAGAAAAAGTTTCCCATATGATGCCAGCTTACATAGACACACTGTATAATCTAAAAACTTAATTGAAGTGTTATTCACCCATTTCAATATGTCCATGCACTTTTAGATAAGAGCAGTTTTAAATTTGGAGTACCTTTGTGTTTACAATGTTTTAAGAGTTTTCCTCTCCCCCAAAAATCTCACAAGCCCAATAAAAAACTGAAATAAATGCATTGGCAGTTTATGGAGTTTTTAGTGATTTTTATTTTGAAAAGTTGGTTACATTGTCATTATTGAAGCAACCAAGCCCAAAAAACCACGTAAATGTTCAATAATTTAATTGTTTTTATTGTCAGTAAACCACAAAATGGCAGAAAATTAAGTAATAAATCAAAGGAACACTAAATTATAGATGGTGGAGGGGAGGATAACCATCTTTTATGGCGGACAAGTTGAAAAAGTGGCCATCGGAATGTAGCAAATTGGGATGGCGCCACAGTAGCCAGTGGAGGGATTTTGGTATTTCTTTCCTTTTTTTATTTTGTATCTATCTGTCCTTTTTCATTTTGTATCTCACTCTAATAATTCATGCTCATTGGTTAAAAATCTCCTCTGGCTACTGTGGCGCCACCTTAAGTTGCTCCTTTCGACGGACACTTTTTAATACATTCAGATGGTACTCCTCCCCCTACCCTCCATACACTAAATATTACCAGGTTGAAAGAGTCGCCATATTGGAAAATATTGTCGCTAAGTGTTGCCTATAGACTAAGTCTAATTCATATGCGTAGTAGTTATTCTAGTTATTTAATGAGAGTTGTGGTTAATGTTAAATTACAGGTCTGCGTGCGTTTAATATTTATTGTTTATCTTTCGAAAAAGCACAAACAAAAACATGGATAGTATAAACCAAAGATTGACACAACATTGTAAACAATGTGTTTTTATTGTTTATCATACTACAATATGTTCTTAATACTATTAATCTAAAAAAATAATTGGTTATATTTCAGAGACCCTATAAAAAATTCCACGGGGTTAAGGTACAGTGGTGTTAGTACATTTTTTGCTTTCTCATTTTTATTAATTAATACTTCATGTTTTTACTACTTATAACATTATTGTGAAAACTATAACTCTTGATTAATGTACTTATTTTGTTTTTGTGTAGTTGACCAAAACCTAATATTTAATCCTAAAACTTACTCGTGGGAGGCAGCAACATATTTTTTGACAACTATTTTTAGGTTTATTTAAACAAGGATATTATTAGTGATACAAATAAGTAAAATAACAGTCAGTCACTGTACTAGTTTGCCCTGTATAAAAATACATGTCTTAGGCAAATGGTAGTTTTAGGTAAATAGCTTTTGTCTAGAGAAATGCAATTTGTCTCGGCAAATAATGTTTTTCATTTTCAAATGCTAATTGCCTAGGTAAATTTTATTTAACTACTCAATTAGCATTTAATCCTATTTGCCTAAGCAGATTAGACAGATATAAATATTTGTAATAAAAGAATTTGCTCCAAATTGTTTAGTAAATATTTATTATAAGGATGGTTAAAACCAACGACGTATGGACCCAGCGATTCATTCATAATTTTATGATGAACATTAAGCCAACAATCCTAATAGGCAAAGGGGGTGAGGCAAGTGAGAAATGAAAATGGCGGACTTAATTTTTGACCTTGGTCGATAGTATGCACCCAACGACGTTGGTCTCTATTTACCTGTGAAAAGTGAGGTGCGGAAATGAATAGTCTACCCTTCTACAAACAAAGCACTGCCTACCCATATTGTCTTTTAAAAACACTTTCTAATCACCAAAAATCACCAGAAAATACACAAAAAAAACGCTTTATAAGCTTTATTTGATCACTTTTGGCTTTCCAAATTGTCAAATGACAGAAACCAACAGAAATGACAAAGCAAAGGGGGCGTCACCCACAAGCGTTTAGGAAGAGTTCATGCATGTTTTATTTACGATGGAGTAAAAATCCCTGGGCGGCGTTGCCGGAATTAACAAATACTCACGTATTTTCAGAATTTTGCTTTTTTAAAAAGATAATAACTTAGAATATTTGAACATATTTTTTTTTATGATATCTAAAAATAATAAAAATATATGTATTGTTTATTTAAGAAGTTATATTACAAAATTCTTTAATATAGAGGCTTATCCAACAACTACTTGTGGTTAGTAAGTTTAGAGTGGAAAAATTAAATTTGGCAAACCTGGTCCATACGTCGTTGGTTAAAACTAATTCTAAAAATAACAAAATATTAACATACAATCTAAACAAACGTTGGATATTTATTATGATATAATGTTGATAAGAAACTACAAAATTTTAAATAATTATATAAATTATTTGTTTTGGTTAGTTCTGTAGCAAACACACTTTACGCCTAATATGTTTATCAAATATATAACAGTCATTTGCCTAATAAGAACCACGGCAAATGCCATTTTCCCTAGGTAAATAGTTTTTAAATATTAATTATTTTTTTAAAGTTATTTGCCCAAACAGAAAGTACTTGCCTAGACAAAGGCCATTTTCCTAAAATTACCATTTGACTGCGACATACAAGATGTTACAAATTCGATGCATTAGCATTGCTATCTCAGTAATTATAAGAGGTAGAGAGTTGGTTAAATTAAAGAAAAGTTGCGTATCCTAATGCTAAATAATTGGGCGAAGGAAAAAAAAATGTAATTATCCATTTTATTTTTAAGGCCCTGTTAGTGATTATTTTTAAAAAACCAATAGCAATTTCTTAAGGCACTTTTTATGCTACATATTTAAATTTTTTTTTCCTTTACAACGATACGTTTTTTTAGCTACCATCATTAGCTTCCTTTTTTAAATACGGACCAGTATAATGGTAGCTAGAAAACCAAACTTCGTTTAGTAAAATTAAAAATATCTTCTTGAAGAGCATAAAAGTGCAATTTATTGGTTTTAAAATGAATTATTGAATTTTTCAAAAGTAACCGGAATTTTTTAACTTTCTCTTCACCAAATTATTCATCATTAGGATGCGCAACTTTGCCTTAATTTAACCAACTCTCTATCTCTTATAATTACCGAGATAGCAATGCTAATGCATCGAATTTGTAACATAATGTATAATGTTAAAAAAATGTCATTACTGTTGTTTTTTTCACTGATATTTGAACTCATGAATTTTTGCTTTTCTAATATGATTTACAAAATTGTTTATCTGCTACCCCCACAACTGTGTTTTATTATTTCATATTTACAAGTATTTGTTAATTTTCTACAAGGGATATCAGTATCTCCTAAATATAACATGGCAAAAACTTCTTAAAAATCTAATAAAATATAGCAAGACAACTAAATACAGTTTGTGAGAGTTTATTTTTTTGTTACTTATCTTTAAATATTAACAATATAAAATAAGTTGTGAATTTACACATCATACACTACTGGTTTGTGATAATTTCTCTTCTTTGTTGCTTTCTATTATAGATTTTTTTAATGCATGAATCATCATTAAGAAAAATTATTTTAGCAGAGCTTCCTAAATAGTACAACGTACCAAGGTGTAAGGTTTTGGCGTAAAGGTGTCACAGAGATGTCTAAAATATCAGACATATTTTTTTTTATCTTTTGACAATCCACGAAGGTTGAAAGCCTAAATACTAACGTACACGGACACACGGGACTTAAAGATTTAGGGAGAAGGAAAGACCTCCGCTGGCAGTAGGTTCCACAGTCTAGAAACTCTAGGGATAAAAGAACGAACGAAATGGGAAGTTCGGGGCCTGTCCAATTGGACCGTATAGGGATGCGTACGTGCGGCACCACAAGTTTCTCTGTTGGGAGCTGCAAGAGGAGGGACTATACTGGATAATTCGTCGGAGCAGAAGCCGTAAAAGTATCTATAAAAGAGCGATAGATCTCCCACAGCTCGACGATGGGCAAGAGAAGGAAGTCTTTGAGTAAGTAAAGGGTCATTAATAAGACGAACAGCTCTTCTTTGAATGGCATCAAGCATGCTGAGGGTTATAGGGAATGCCATTCCCCGGACCTGAGAACAATATTCCAGGGAGGGTCGAATTTGGGACACATACAAAGTGTAAAATTGGAAGAAGAAAAATACTTTTGGTTCGGAAAAGAAATCCAAGCTTTTGAAGCCGCGGTGGCTGTCACATCTTTTCCATTAACAAATATTAACATTTTTGCGAAGGTTTCTAGAAAGAAAAAATTAGAAATTTTCGAAGTAAACCTTGGTGGAAAGCAAAAATAGAAAAAAATCTTTCAAACTTTGAAAAGTCAGATAGGTCAGCTGCGCATCATGACTGTAAAACTATTTATTCCTTTAAACAGACTTGACTAAGTTTGTTACTGTAATACTAAAAAGAATTTAAATTATAGACCTTTTTGTACTGCATTTGGAGTTAAATATAAGAATAGATAGTTGGCTAAATTTTCACTTTCCTATGCATGTACATAAATATTTTGAAGAAATTAATTATATTGAATTTGCATACCTTATTTTGGAAAATTGTATAAATAAAGAAGAATATTATTATTAGATTCTAATAATATTGATTGGGTAGATTAAAATAATTTTCTGACCTAAAAAATTTACCTTAACTAACTTGACTTAATTTAACTAGCATATGATCCAACAGACCTATGATCTGTTAACTACAAAATTAATAACTTACCAACACAGCAAAATGTATAATTTACTATATTAATTAGAACAATTTTAAAGACATAGAAAAATAGTTTATAATTTTTTTACACCACCATTACACATTTTCTTAGGGTCTAGACTATAGATGGGTCCAGACAGGTTCCCTAAAAACAGATTCACCATTACGAGCATTAAGTTGGAACCTAGAAGGTACTCGTCTTCTAACAGCAGGCAGTGACGTGCAACTATGGCACTTGAAACAGCAGATACCTGAGGAAGAACCCTCAGTTACCTTTACGCTTGGTGGGGGACAAGAAGAGAATGATGAAGCAGATAAGCCACAAGGTAGGTACAGTTATATATATAAAAAAAGGCGTTTAAGGATTAGAAAGAGAAATAAATACCTTTCTTTATTTTTATGTAAAACCGGATTCTAAAACTGACGGCTTAAAGTAGGTTAACACATCTCATTGGTAAAAAAATAAAACATTAGCGTAGAGCATAAACTTATATGTAAATAAAAATTTACATAAATAAAACCTCTAAGTAAATATTTATGTTTTCTTCTATTTGGCAGACTACTTAAGTCTCTTTAATTTGAGATAATTGATGTGGTATTTTTAACTGACAAAGTCAAAATTTGTTAAAGATTGCCACCCTGATATTTTAAAAGGATTCACGCCAATGTTTTCATTTATTGAAAACTATGACATTTAATTACCTCCAACAAACATGTTATTAAAAAAGTACAATGATAGAAAAATATAATTTTAGTTCTAGCCATGTGTTTACTGTCCAACCAATGTGACCTTGATTTTTCCAAAGATTCACAATTGTATAACGATAATTCGGTATTGAATTTTTTAGTTTAGATAAATTTAGAATATTGACAGCCATTTATTTGTAAAAGGTTAAGTTAATCTTCAGAAAAATTGAATTTCATAAAAGGGAGTATCCGATAGACATAATAACTGCTAATGCCATAGTCCAAAATTGACTTCATGAGAAAAGAAAATAAAATTAACTTAAAATCGATTAAAAACCTAACTCTTTTTTGTTCCGTGTTAAAAACAATAATTAAAAACTCAATTGCTCAATAATGGTATTCCGTAAATCTAATTCGCAATAGCTGTATGTGTGTTTTTCATCTTGCACAGTTAAACAGAGAAGTATTAGTACACATATAGACATTTTACGAACATTTCCGATCTTTAGTCTATTGTTACACAGAGTATCAAAACGTGCCATTATCGACTTGTCGATTAGAAATCTACGATAGAAAGCGAGGTGTAGAATTCTATAGAACACGGAGTCCCGCTCCAGGTTAGTGTAGACATTTTTTTTTTACAGTATGAGGTGTCAAACTTAAGTAATTAAATATAAAAATAAGTCATACATAAAATAGACGTTTTAAATCTTAGAAAACTAAGATTACATTTTCTTTAGGTGTAAACGATAAATCTGATCCAAGAAGACGATTTTGACGAATTTCATTAACATTCCGTTAGTTGTGTCTTATCTGAGAGATATATTCTTTGTAAGGTTGATAAAAGATGCCTCCCCCACTACCTTCCTAGTTTAAAGCAGTAAATCTTAAGTATAGTGTCCGCATTCTACATGTGCGTATTAGGTCTGGACGTTCAGGGTGTATCTGAGGAATACTGCGCGATACATTGCGACCTCCTTTGTCAAATTGTAGGCGCGACTTACCAAATCTTAAACTGCCAATATATCAAAGACTATCAATTTTTTATGGGAGTTATTTTTATGTTTTATTGGATGCTTATGAGTTGATCTAATAGCCCTTTTAGTATTATCATTCACTTTCCGAACATCCTATATAATCTTTTAAACAGTAAGAGGGTTTATATTTTATTATTTTTATTTTCTTGACTTTAGTAGAACAAGAGCAGACTTCATGGCAATGCGTTTGGAAAGCCAACACGGCGATACCAGTTCAACATCTGGCTTTTTCACCAGATGGCACCCTATTCGCCACTTGCGGTGAAGATGACAGACTTGTAAAGATCTGGTATGAAAATAAACATTGTAAGTACTAAAATAAAGATATATGTTTAAGAAATAAAATATTGTTAAATACATTAGACTGGGCCAAAAAAAAAACAAAAATACTTTTTTTTAATATTTTGAAAATATTGTTCAAGGTGTGGATGAAATAATATTAATTTTAAGAGGTCTATCTTTGCGACTAACAGTTTTTTGACAAGAATCTTTTTATGCAAAACTCGCTAATTATTGATCTGCAGAATTTTTTTCCCTACAAAAAAGCTCTCTTCCTAAATTTTCGTCAAATAATCTGTTTACATGTAATCGGGTTGTAAAAATTCAACTATTTTTTTAAATTTTGTTACTTAAGTTTGGATTTTACTACTACCAATATAAATATTTAAATAAATCCAATACATATTTTTAAAGGAAATTTGTTGTGCTGTCTTTTAACATTTTTCAATAAATTTACCCCCTTGTTTTTCGACGTTGAAATTACTTTTGGAACTCAACTTCAACAAAAATCTAAACTCAACAATTTAGGAAGATAGCTTTTTTCTAGGGAATTTAATTTTCTTTAAGAATGTTTGTTGGTAAAATGTTTCAGATCAACAATTTGCGAGTTTTGCATAAAACAAAAAATATATTTGTCAAAAAACTGTTAATCGCGAAGATGGACCTATTAATAATAATTTAAAAGGTTTAAACCTTAAGGATATATTTTTTCGTCACCTTAAACAATATTTTCGATATAATTAAAAAAAAGAGTAATTTTTTTGGTCCAGGCTATTATACATGATGTTATTGCTTTCAGTTCTTTTCACGTCTAAAAGTACAGAGGGACCGCAAGAACTTGACTATGGATTTGTCTATATTGCTCATCCTAGGGCAGTTACCCACTTATCTTGGAGAAATACTAGCAAGTATATGCCCAAGTAAGTTACTTTTTAGTATTGTCTAAGGTCTGGTATTTATTTATAACATTTTAAAAACCTCATAATCATATGGGCAATATTCGTAACATTTAACTTAAAAAATTAAAGTTAAATGGATCAATTTATAATTAAGTTACTAATTTTTGTTACTAGGGGTTCCGTATCAAATATGCTCTTAACTTCGTGTAAAGATAATATTTGTCGCCTGTGGGTTGAAACAGTATTACCAGAAGATGGTCTTGTGAACTTGTCACAATTAGATCCCCAAGCACATCATCCAAAGTTCAGAACACACAGACATAAACATAGGTTTATGCAGAGATTGAAACATATGAAGTAAGTAATTAATTAATTTTTTTACAGTGCATTTTGATTAAAATGAGTCACCCATAGACTTCTAAAACAATTCTAAGAGACGTCAATTTTTAATTTTTGTGGGCATATTTGTTTACTCTGAATAGAAGGAAAAACAGCTACTCTGTATAATTTTCTTTCTTTTAAAAACAACTATTTTTAGGGTATGTTTAAAGGGGTTTGAAAATTCAGGCGGTTTATCATTCTGAAAGTACAATTCATTATACAAGGTGGCTGGGTACTTCCAGGTCATTTAAGGAAAAACACTCAGACCCGTCGATTTTTAATTTTAGGGGAAAACTTCGCCACTTTCACCCCCTGAACTACAACCGTCTAGCAGGGGTGGAAAAAGGGATCGAGTGATGCCTTATTTTAAAGGTCTTTTGAACCTGATTACAACTGTCAAGTTTAAAGTATCTGCTATTATTTCCGACAGCTGTCAAAATTTTAATTTTGATTTTTTAATGTATAATATGAAATTATGCGTACGAGCAAGCTACGTTAAACTAAGGGGATTTGATAAGGGATAAACAATCTTCAAAATGAGATATTAATCGAGGGCGTGACTAACCCCTAAAATTTAAGGATGAATTACACCCTCGCCAGAAAGATTAATTGATATGTACTTTTGAAAATCGTTTAACCCTTATCATATTCTCTGAGTTTAAACAAGCTGGCTCTTACAGGTAATATTATGCAATAAAAAAAACAAAATTTTGACAAGTTGTCATATTTGGCAGTTGTAATCCGACTCAAGAGACCTTCAAGATAAGTTATCACTTGTCTCCTCTTTCAGTAAAATTTTGGGGGTAAGTCTCTCCCCTGCTAGACGGTTGCAGTTTAGGGGGTGAAAGTGACAAAAAAATGTTTCACCCTAAAATCAAACACTGACGGGTCCGAGCTTTTTTTCTTAAATGACTTAAAGTGCCCAAAATAAGCTCTGTTTCGTTTTCAAATGGTCACCCTGTATTTAAAAACAATATATAGATGTCTGATGAAACATGAGCGGAGTCCAAACTTTTGTCCCTAAAACCACCTAATTCGTATTTTATCATAACTAAATATAAAAAGTCTTAACCTAAGAGGGTATTGTTAACTAAATAAACTACTATTATAAAAATTTCAACACCTAAAAATGATGTATCAAACTTAACCAAATTGTGCTGTTTTATAAACAATAATATTTCCTATTACCCTGGCGTAAAGCAACAAATGAAAAGTTGTTTAAATTTAAATAACAGGTATAACCACTGTAAGAATTTACACACTCAAGGCCTTTAGGCAGAGACAAGAATGAGATGAGTAACTGGTCCTAACAATTTGTCCATTGTATTTATCTCTTTCCGGTTTAACGCAAGTTCCAATAAATATATCTTTGTCTTTCATCATGGCAGGCTATCGTAGATGGAGCAATCATCGCTTTGCCCTGGTTGCCAAGTTGTTTACAATTTCTGCATGTAAACTTTAATGTCCTTTTTGGCTCGCATCTAATTAAGAGAAAGAAAATTACCATGAATCGAATATTTTTAACTTGACAAACGTTGCCGCAGGCAGTCACCCTGAAATGTTATTCGATATTTGTGTTTGATATTTTTCAATGGCCGATTTGTTTGGACAGTTTGTTTACATTTTCTGTGATTTATTGTGTGTGTCGTGGTTTTTACCTTTAATTGGACTTTGAATATTGACTTTTATTAGTGATCACAGTGTATATATTAAATTTGTGCTTTTCAATAGATAATTTAAGGTAATATTGACATGGTTATCTGTAAGAAAAAATCTTTATAAAAACCAAATAAATGACATTTTTAATTAGGTGTGTGTAATTATTGAACTAAACCCCAATATTTTATATTAATAGGAAACAAAAACAATTACCTAACATTAAGGGCAAAAATAGCATAGCTATATAATTTGAATTTGGCGGGCAAACGATAAAGTCGACTCACGCGCCATCTGCGTTTACCTTCAACAAGACCATAGACAAGGAAGGCCCAGCAGCTATCTCTCTCTCGGATAATTTATTTACATTTAGTTGCTTGTCTCATTCTTGTCTCTGCTTTAGGTTTAAAAAATATATCGGATTAAATCTCATTTTTGAAGATTGGTTACAGTTGCCGTCGAGTACATATTAACAAATCTAAAGAGTTTGTTCCTATTTGTGTTTTTAACGTTAGATATTTTTCTAACGAAATTTTTAAAGGAGATAACTTTGTTAAATAATAGTTATGTTAAATATGTAAAAAATAAAAAAAAACAATGTATCGATTGCAAGGTTGCATGTAAGCTTGAAAACCCGTGCAAGTTGTGATATATTACTCTTTAGATAGCATTGAATAGAATTACTTTCTTATCTAGAACTATTAGGTATTAAAATAAGGTTTCCCTTCAACATGTACTAACATTTTTTTAACTGTGAATGATAAGGGTTAATTCTTGTTTTTTACCGTTAGCAAATGGATATCTGTTTTTTTATATTATAATGTTTCAAGGATGATTTATTATGGGTAAGTGTGAGAGGGTATTTTTTTGTGTGCGACGCGCTTCTTTGCGAGTATTGCGATCATTGAATGTGGCTTAAATCTAAACCATTAGTACAGTTAGTACAGTTGTATTTCATTTTTAAGGAGGCAAAGTTTTTATTGCATTAGACAGATTGTTTCTAACTTATAAATTATAATTATAATAGTTTTCATAAATCTCTGGATTTACCGTTGCAAATGTATCTTATTGCTCTTGGTTTTTATTAAAATATGCCATATTTTAAGAAATATTAATAGTCCCTGGGTAAATTTGAAAAAGGCCTACTTAACATAACTAAAACTTTTTATTTGATACGGGTTTTACATGGTGGTGGTCATGTCACGTTTGGCAAGTTACTTAATTTCACAGTGTTCAGATCAGATAACCCGGCACATACGGTACTTGATATTAAGTCTTTGTGAACTGGCACAAAGGTAAAAAAATACTTCAAAATGATATATTATATGTATTAATAATTATTTGTGTAAAGAGGATAAAAAAGTAAAAAGAAAATTTCGAATACAATGTTTGAAAAAATAAAATTTCTTTTAAGCAAAATTTTTTTCATCGTTTTTGCTTTGAATTTTTTTTTTTTTAAATTTTGTAGGTTTACATAGAAAGTACTGTTGTTAAAAAATGTATTCAAAATTTTAGGAAGATCGGTCGATAAGTTTTTGAGTTATCGTGCCCTTCAATTTTAAAATATAGTTTTAAGAAAAATTGTTTAAAGTTTGAATAGGTCTATAGGAATAGTTACTTACCGACTTTGTATATATACAAAATACTAAAAATTATGCTCTAAAATTTTTGGTGACGTGTTTTTAAAGTACTATACTAACATATTAAGAAAAAATCAACATTTTACAAGTATCTTCCCCTTAATATACTTACTAGGTAACCTAGCGGACAAGTAACTACTTATAATTTACTCACTCGGGCTTCCTCATTTTTTTAGCCTATGTAGTATGGGCTCTTGGGTCAATGAACCATTTAAATTACTATTTAGCGTGCATGAAATATTAAGTTTAAAAATAATCAGCGAGTCTCTTCTTATTTGTTTCCCTTAATTTCCAGATATTGAAAACCACTGTATTTAACTGCTTTTTGTAACTATCCAACCATAATGTCATTTAAAGAAAGTTTATTTTTAAATAAATTGTGCTAAAGTTTTGTTTATTTCATTGTAATACACCATCGAGTGATCTTTTTTTTGCAAATCAGGGCTAACAGCTAGACTCCTTAAGCAAATAATATGCATTTGTAGAATTTCTTAAAGTACTTAAGAGAAAATGTATTTTTAGAACTTGTTTCCATATAAGACGTAATGCGAAACATCAAGCACACGGATTGATTGGATCTTCACAACCAATACCTACTTTACCTTCAACATACAGTGTGCATGACTTTCATTCATATGGATATCACGGCACGGGTAAGTTATATTTTAATAACTTAATATCTGGAAGGGAGTGTGAAGCTCGCTCGAACTCCAGCGGCTATCATGAGGTCAATCGAGGGATCTTAGGCTGTAAGAATAGGAGAAGGGCTAGCTTAAGCCGACACGACCCCATTACAATAAATACAATACAAGTTATATTTTTCTTGAAATACACTCCCAACAATTCTCTCGTATACTGTTACCCTAATTCGCAAACCTCCTAACTCCAGAATTTATCAAATAGAGGTTTATGCACCAATGAGCGACTGAGCAAAAAGCATTAAATCCGTTTTGTCCTTTTTATGGACATAGAAGTCGTTTCATTTTGGTTTGTTGACACGGGACTTAAATACTTGAAGATTTGGGGGGGAAGGAAAGACCTCCGCGGGCGGCAGGTTCCACAACCTAGAAACTCTGGGGATAAAAGAACGAACAAAGTGGGAAGTTCAGGGGCCTGTCCAGTTGGACCGTATGGGGATGCATACGCGCGGAACCACGGAGTTTCTCTGTTGGGAACCGTGAGTGGAGAACTATACTGGACAATTCTTCAAACCATGGAAATACCTATAAAAAAGCGATAAATCCCCACAGCCCGACGACGAGCAAGAGATCGACACTCTGTAAGTGAAGGATCATTAATAAGACGAATAGCTCTTCTTTGAATAAGAATCAAGAATGCTTAGGGTTGTGGGGGACGCCATGCCCAATGTAAGAACAATATTCCAAAGGGAGGTTTAATTTGGGACCCATACAAAGTGTATAAATTAGAAGGGGAAAAGACTTTTTTGGCCTTGATTGTCTCCATAAGCTTCAATACAAAATGCTTTAAGTTAAATGGCTATTTTAATAATAAAGTTATTAAGACAATAAAAAAATATAATTGTAAGTAAGTAATTGTTTATTTACTGATTGCAATAGATTCTACAGGCTGATCAAAAGTTTTTGAAAGAATGAGTAATTTTTAATCACTCTGTATAATGTGCTGTTAAAAGCAAGTAATCAAATTTATGATTATAAAATATCAGAGATGGATAAGGGTATAATTTATTTCCAAATCATACAACTTCCTTTTTTAACAGTACATCATACAGAGCGATTAAAAATTATTATTTTTTTTCAAAAACTTTTAATCACCCTGTAGGATGTTAACAGTAAATAACGTTTACCCCAAAGTTATTGCTTTACCTTTCTTTAATATGTTCTTTTTTGTCTTGATATTTTAAATAATATTAAAAGATATTTGACCATTGTATTGAAGCCATGGAAATAAATTGATCATATGCGACAATTTTTTGTGGGACTGGAAAGTAATGTAAAAAAATGTATCTGACAGTTCCGAATTTCGTCATATCAACAGTACCTACTAAGTTAGTTAAATATAATTATTTCACTAACTTTGCTATCCTTAGTATAGCATTGAGAGATTTAGAATCTGCTATATTAGTCAGTAGTTGGGAATACGTGATACCCGAAAAGATGTGCTTGAGCCTTACGGTTTCATGATGGCAACCGTTATCATTTTTGGAAAAATGTTTAAAAATTGCATGTAAAACATTTGTGGCATTAACCCGACAAAAGAGTGACGCGTTCTCCAGTCCGACACCTGAAACATTTCACATTGACAGGCTGGGTTAAAGCGCCGCCTCCATATATGGCGGTATGCATATTTGTAATAGACACGTCAAACGGAACCCACGTAAAAAAGATTTCAATAGTGTTCTTATCATGAAGTCCATTTCATTTACTTGCCCAGGGACTATAATATATGTATTTTTATAGGAGTGACTCCAGGGCTACATTTTCATTTAGCCGCATCAGTGAATGCTGAAACGGATATACCACTGGTTCCCAGTATAAGCTATTGTAATCCAAAGCCGGCATTTGTATTGCATTGGTTGGATAACAAGGAAATGCAGTTTAGCTTACAGGCCGAGTTGTTCTTAGAAGAATTTGCTAGGTATTCCATATTATGGCCCACCATACTCCGACACGGTCTGCAGCTGATTCAACCATGGGTGTTTTTAAAAAGTAAACACTGAAACATATGTGTCGTGGTCGGATGAGACCGCAGTATAAAAAAAATTACTTTAGTCCATACAGGGTGTCTCAAAAAAAAGTGTGACGTATCAAAGTTATATTTTTAAATAGAACACCCTATATTTTATGACAGTTTTAGATTCTACTTTAAAATAATCTCAAGTTTGTTTATAGTACTAAGTGTCCAATTTTATTCGTTTTGTGATATTTTTTTTGAAAAGTGCAGAGGTAAATTAAATTGATTTTACTTTAACACTTTTAACACTCCCAACTTTAAATGTGTAACAAGATTAGAAAAGTCTGCCATATCATACGTGAGTCGATCAAGATCAGCCATATTGTACAGGTGATCGAAAAAATGAGTTTCAACTTTTCAGAAAATCAAATAGCCATATCTCTCTTATTTTAAATGGAACACCCTGTATTGTTTTACGTCACATGATGACAAATAAAATATCTTTCAAATGGTGTAAGGTTGCCATACGCTATCTTTGAGCTTTTTAGTAAAATCTGTTTTTACAAATTTTAAGTCCAAATGTTTATTTACATTAAAGTTGGCTGTGACATAGCAGCCATTAATATTTTCTTGAAGAAAATAACAACGACCATTTATTGATTACTAGTGTTTTAGTCAGTTTGTAGAAATTTCGATGATTTTAAATAAAAACCCTTGCTTCTACAACAACAAGATGATATAATACTGGTAGGATGTGAAAAAATGGTTTACTTAGTCTAGAGTTAATCCTGAAAAATATTCCAGGAGAAACAATAACATTAATAGTTGCTTTAAAAAATTTGACACAGTGATTATGGATAATGGAAGAAACAGAGTTATAGGTTACAGAATGTCGTCATAACTGACGAAGGCGTTATTAGGATTGTTTAAAAACACAAGTTTTATCATTACCACATTCAGCTGAAATAAGTGTTGGAAGTAGCATTATAAGCAACTAATATTTTTCTGTGAATTTTAAAAATAGTGGCAGATAATACAAAATCTTTTAATTTTGTGCTTTTTTTCCAACAAATTTACATTTTGCAATAACGAAGCCCAGTAACAGGTTGGTGCATGGCTATAATATCCCAGCTCTATCTTGCATTCCAAATGGAGCATTTAGCCAATAAAAATATTGTTAAAACTGGAATTCTTACTTAAAAAGTATAAAAAGATAGGTATAAGGCAACCACCACCACTGAAAAAGAGCATTTTGGTTTGCGTCATCATGTGGTGTAAAAAATACAGGGTGTTCCATTTAAAGATAAGAGAGAGATTGCTATTTGATCTCCTTCTAAAAGAATCGAGTACTATTTTTGATCTACCTGTATAATCTATGATCTGCTGATATGACTCTAACGCATGATAAGGCAGTCTTTTCCTAATCTTGTTACAATTTTTAAAGTTTAAGGTGTTTATATTGTTAAAATCAATTTAATTCCAGTACACCCTGGCATTTTTGAAAGTAAAATTAGGCCAGTTGTAGAAAATCCGGAATCTGATGAGAATTGTTTGGAACCATTAATGGAATCAGGAGCACCGGATGGCGTTGACGCAAGGGTGAGAGTTTTCTTAGGGACTGGCATCACAGTCCGGATCTACTTTTCAGCATACACCCAGTCGATGGCAGCTTCTTAATGGTGGGTAGATTGGCAAAGTTCTTTTTTTTTTAATTTAAACATATTTACTATAGATTTTATTACAAAGTATTACCTATGTTTCTCGTCCGACGTGCTTTTGTTTTTCTTGGTACAGGTCTTATATGTAGGCTTAATGCACTAAGTCAATTAACTATTACAAAATAGATTTCCTGAAAAAAAAACAAAAATAAATACAAATTAAAACTTATCAACGTTTCAGTGAAGATTATATTATAATATTATGGGGATGAAATAAACTTGGAAATTTAAATTAATAAATAAATAAAATTATTTAAATATTTCTATCAAAAATTTAAAAATCCTGGGAACTTTTTTTTAAATAATAACATACCACCAATACCAGATCAATGCAATGTGATAGGAACATTTATTACTTTCAGTAATAGGAATCGCGCTACACAGATTTTGTTTCATTATGTAAAAGCACAATGTTAGAAGCTTTCAAATTTATTCAGTACTTATTATCAAAATTGTGTTGACATATTTTTGATATGAGGATTTTGGTATTTTATGGGTCAGGTTTTTATGATAAAACATTGAAATTTTATATGTATTTTATACGGGGTAAGTTGAAAAAGTAAGTTTTCTTCCAATTTTTTAATAGAAGGTTGTGCTTTTAAAAATGTGACATAACTTTTAACTCTAAAACAAGTTTTCCAAATAAAATTTTTCTCTAATTTGAAAAATATAGGTAGTTTTGTCTTGTGTCATATTAATTAATTTGCACCTACCTCGTACAAACTGTGATTTATTTAAATTTTGATCAGTGTCTTGTAAGTTTTGCTGTAAGCAGAGATTTTTATGAAGAATACATTTAGAAATCCAAAATAAAAAAGTTTTCCAATTGGTTAACATTTCTGGCAGTCACTGTATAACATTAAGCCACCTTCTTTTTCGAGAACCGTTAGGACTGGAAAACTTAGATTGATTTTAAGTGTTTTTCTTTTAAGAAGTTGCTGACGAATATATTTGTCGTATTTTAGACAAAAACAAAATTACTGATTTTGGAAAAATTAAAATATTCTTATTCACCCCAATTTTATAGATTTATGTGACAATATGTGATAATTTTCAACAGGGTAGTAGAATGGCTTGATGAATTTCACCCAGGTTCTTTCCGTCAAGCCCAGGTCTCATTTTCAACACGTATACCATCTGCTTTTCCTATTGGTGATTCTATGAGTATGTCTACGACTGTCAGTTTATACAGCACGACGCCATTACTGAAGCACTTGGTAAAGGATGTTGTTAATAGAGAGTTTTCAAATAGAAATTTAAGCAGTGTAAAGGAAGAGGATGAAAATAAGCCATATATAGAGGTAAGGCTTTAGTTTTGAGGAATATTTACCCTATTTTTTATTTCTCTATTTCATTTCGTTTGTTCTGATTATTTTTATAGTCAAGTCAGGATCAGGAATGATGCTTATATAAAACAGTTCTTAAAAGTAACTTGTCTATTCTATATCTATCTCAATTTAGAAAAGAAATAATTTTGCGATGTACTAAATGTTAACAACCAAACAAACACATGCTTTTCATACTTTAGTACCAGTAGTTATGTTATTACGCGACTTCACGTTTTTATTTTTTTTTCTATTTATACTTTTTTAATTTTTAGTTACTTTTTTTATTTTCAAGTCGGTTTAGTTTTTTTATGTTTATTTTAACCTTTTTAGTTTATTATTATTTAATCGGTGACACACACGAAAAGCACTACTATATACCTAGTACCTTTTTCTCTCACGTAAACTGTTTTCATAGCACGGAAATGCTGCCTCTATTAGGTAAAAATCGGGTATAAACACACAAAAAATAAAATAAATAATAAAATAAAATTTAAAAAGTTAAATTAGTCAAAAGACAATCCATAACAGATTAGAAATGACATTATATTTACTACGTTGTTCAAATAACCAGGATAAATTAATATCTGAGCTTATAATTACTAGAGGCAGCTTTGCCATACGTCAGATAAAAAAATAAGTCTAGTACCTTTCTCTCGCGATTCTGACTTGGTTTTCTTACGGGACCACCGCGAAAGTTCACTCTTTCAAATAAAAGAAAAAAAAATTAAAATCGGTTCACAATTGGCAGAGTAATCAGTGTATATACATAAAAAAACATTTATGTCAAACATACATATATAACCTCCTCCTTTTTTTGAAGTTGGTTAAAAAGTCATGCATAAACCCTTGTTCGTTAATAGCTATAATGTGTATTAACAAACAGTTTGGGCTCATTTCAATGTAACTAGAGTTTAACAAAATGTAAAGAGCTTATCTTAAACAAGTATTGTTTTATTATTTTAGGGTACATGCCTTGCAGATGATCAAAATGAGGCGACTCCAGTAGTTTATCTTGTAACGAAACATGACAATGGAACTTTAAATTTATGGCATTTGACTTTTGCAGACCAAAGCAAGTTTGCCCAAGTACTGAGCATTGGTCATAAAAGCAGGGCTTCTGGGCATAGGTTTAGAGTTAATGACATTACCTGCCACCCAGTTTTGCCTTTACTTCTCACTACAAGCCATCATAATATTGTCGATCAGACGAAAAGTCCAAATAAGTCAAATGTAAGTTTAACTGCTGCTTCTTAAGTGTAAGAAACTTTTTATAACTTATTTTTTTTTAGGGATTTTGTAGTGAACTTATATTGTGGAAAGTGGATGCGGTCGGCCCTTTATCCAAATCAGGAGGTATTTGTGAATTGGCTCGGATTAGCTCACCAGAACCTTCCGCATTTAGTAATGTTTCCTGGATACCAACCCTTCTTCCATCTAGTACACTTGGCAACCTTTCAAACTCACCTAGTGCTTGCTTTGTTGCCTCAGATGGACAGTGCTTGAGGGTTTATCAAGCTGTCATTGACGCTAGAACACTTTTAGCAGATTTGTCTTTTAAAGAAACTAGACAAAGGCAGGGTGACCATGATTTGAGTGATATGTCAGATATGTCGTCAATTAATGAAGATACTTTACTGGAAAATATTAATATTGTGTCTCAGCAGAGTACTTCTAGACCTGGTTGTATTATACAGCTGGAGACTGTAGCAGAGGCAATCCAGTGGCAAAACACCACATTTTTACATGTATATCAAGAGCAACTTATTACAGGTACCCATTTTTTTATTAACAAAATAAAAATGTTATCTTACCAGCTTGTAAAAAAAAGAGAAAAAAATGTAGGTGATGTTGTCTTAGTAACCTAAAGGTATAATTTACAGTTATTATTTTACAGGTCAGAGAAGCTCAGCTAAGGCAGCTAACCAAGATGCTATGGTAGATCTACAACAATCTTCCGTATTTGAAGAACCTTTTACATCGTTCTCTTAGATTGTACCGATCAAAACACTATAATCCATATGTGGAAGCTTACTATAGCATCTACAGATACTGACTTATCTCTCACAGCTAGTCAGATGTATGTACCAGATTGTAATTTGGTTCAAGATGAAAATGACTTATCTCGAAGAAATAGCGTCGAGTCTCTGCATATGAAACAAACAAAATACAGTCCACACATTACCTTAACAGTCACACGTGAAATTAAACAAGTCCTTCCATTGCCAGATGGCGTTGAAATCGTTCATGCTACGGCCGCAGCGGGTCATCTAAGCTCTGCGTCGATTTATCCAGCATGTCTTGCGCCTTACTGTTTTGCTACAGCCTGCACTGATGGTATTATTCGCTTCTGGGCTGTTTCTAGTCTTGGCTATCAAGTCAATGAATTGTCTCCTCTTATGTTGGAAGAGGATGGAGTAATTGTGAATACTGGTAAAGTATGGTCAGAATGGAACATGGTAAAGGAATCTGCAATTGAAATAGAGGGTCAGGTGTTGAATATAAGTGTTGCATATTCAGGAAGACTTGCCTGTGCTTATAAATATGGTAAAAGCTTTACAAGACCCAGTAAACATGATCAGGACTCAAGATATATAAACTTATGTGTGGCCATTTATGAATGTGAGTCTACTGGAGGTACAGAGTGGATTTTGGAAGACGTTATTCACTTGAAAAATATCCACTTACCTAGGATTGATATTAATAGACACCTAGATCTGAGTTATTTGTATGATTCAAGAACACTTAAAAAGAAACAGAGGATCAATGAGGTCCTACATACTTTACAAGGCGATGATCGACCAAATATGCTATCGACAGAGCCTATAAAACCAACTTTATTAGCTGTACCTAGTTTTACCACCCTGCAGTCTCTTAGAAAGTCGATTTCAGAAATGGGAAATATTTGTCCTCTTACCCAAAAGCACATCGTTCAGCTTGATTGGGTTTCTAATGAAGATGGATCTCACATTTTAACGGTTGCTTGTGGCAGTAAAATCTTACTTTACACACCCTTGTCTACAGATTTAGCCCAAGCTAATGTCAAAGCTATGAAAGAATCTTTAAATAATTTTAGACCAATTCTTCGAAAAGCAAGTTCTCTGGCTCAACCACTTTTTGTTGATAACTTTAAATGGATGACTTTAAGAAAAATTGAGCTCCAGACTGCTGATGGTTTACCGGCCTTGCCCATGCAGATAAGCTGGGTGAGAGATGGTATTTTGGTGGTGGGAATGGACTCGGAAATGCATGTTTACACACAGTGGAAACCTCAGAATTTTAATCAAAAGCAAGGCGGTATGACTGAGACGGACAGTAATAGAGAAATGGATTTTAGGTAAATATATTTAAAATGTTGATTATAATTTTAATTGTTTGTTAAACTTATGTTATATTACATTAAAGTGTTGGGTTCTTGTAGGGTTTATTAGAAAATTATTCTTTTATTAATAGAAACTTTATTTTAATTGCAGAACTTTAACACAAGAGAATCAACGAAAGCTTGCAGCAATTCCTACGTTGGGTAGAATAAGTTCAGTCAACTTACAAATTTTGGATAGAAAGAGAAATAAAGATCAGACCTTGGACTATATGCCAGATTATGGTTTATTTGAAGCATCAAGAATTGCTTGCCCTGTGTTACCGCAGTACCATCCAAAACAGCTCATGGAATTACTTAATTCAGGCAGAATACGATGGGTTAAAGCAATCCTAGCCCATTTAGTTAAATGTATTGGTGGAAATCAAGAACCACCAGAAGAAATCCAGGGTTGGACAAGATCCAGAACACTCTCAGTGAGTTATCCCGCTGGCAGCCCTGAGCATAGGGCCAGTATTAGTGAGATTACTTTAGACTACGATGAGATTAGCAATATACCGCCGTTGCCTTTGTGGACCTTGCTTGCAGCGGATAAAGAAAAACCATTGACACAAGAAGAAAAGAAAGATTACAATGAGCTTTTGATAATAATGTGATAATGGAAGAATCATTGGACAATATCTTGGACGATGAAGAAGACATGGGTGGTAGAAGGGATAGGCGGCCCTCAGAGAGAAATGTAGGTCTTACACATTTCACTCCCAAACAAGGAAGAATCCTGTCAAGGTTACTGACTCATATGCATCTACCAGGGTTGTCAAGTTTGGATCAAATGCATTTACTTGCTTTGGCTGACACAGTGGCCACATGTAATACTGATTTAGCAGAAAGGTAAAATAAAATATACTGCATTGTATCATCGTGCCGAAAAAAACTGGGACAAAAAAATTTACTTTCATCTCCTGGCCTATTGGATAATTATGTTTTAATGTTGTCAAAGTTAATTTAATTGCTCAACATAGGGAATCGGATTTCCTACAGATCAGGAAAGACTTCCCTACTGGAATTTTAATGTCCCAGTTTTATTTTTGGCATGATAGTACATACCATACCTATCTTTTTTTTTAAAGTTAGTAACCATAGTAACAATACTAAAAATGTATTTTATTGGTTGAAAAAGTTGGTATGTTTTATTTTTCTAATAAGTTCTAAAAAATTTACCAAATGCTTTTGTGATTTGTTAGGACGGCACATAACTGACTTAAGAAATGCTTGTTTCATTTTAATAATTAATTATTTTATAAGTTTAAGGCATTTTATTTGATTATGGCATTATCTGCAAGCTAAAGCCTGGGTCAGTCGGGGCAGTCGGTCGGCAGAAACCGACCGCGACCGACATTTGACGAAATCAAATAGTCACCTAAATGTGGTTTCATTTAAAAGTAAATAATAAATTTGGACCAAAGTAAATTGCGTCGATTTCCGTCGACCGACAGTCCTAGGAAAGCATAGCTTAATTATATAAACCATTCTTTATTTAACTCAATTGTAGATTTGCCATTGATGCCGCAAAAACTGCCATGGCCAAAGAGAACTTGGTGAAGCAGACTGAAGAACTAATGACAGAAAACTTAGACGATTGCGGCTTAAGATTTCTGTTAGCAATGAAACACTACAGTTACCTATTGAGATGCCTTCCCTTGGCTCAAAGATCACAGTTCCAGAAAAATGGGGTTGGTCATAACAATTTAGCTTGGGCGTTCCACTCAGAAAGTCAAGAGGAACTTCTTAACCTTATACCAAGCTATGCTAAAGCAGAACCCACCTGGACTCAGTTACGCGAATTAGGTATTGGTTGGTGGATACGAAACTTAAATCTGTTAAGGCAATGTGTACAAGTTTTGGCTAAGGCTGCATATCAAGCAAATCAAGATCCTATGGATGCTGCGCTTTATTATTTGGCCATGAATAAGAAAAATTTGTTGTGGGGTCTTTACAGGTAAAAAAACTGCAGCTTTATTTACTATTAGAATTTTCAGCGAATGTACCCAAAGCATAGGCTTATTAATAAAGGTAGGAGGAACTGCAGCCAAGCAGCCTTCCCGCCCCCTCCACCTAAAATAATATCTTAAAATTTGTTTATCCGATTTAGATAAAAATTGTCAGTGGCGCCTAAGAGGCACAGGAAAAAGTATTGTACGCCACTAATTTTTGGGCAATTTATATATTGGTTTTTAATTAAGCAAATAAAAAAACTTTTTTAGTTTCCCAATATTTTTACGTAGCTAGGCTTCTTTTAAGAAAAAAATCCGCTACATACTTCAGACAAAAAAAGGGGAATTTGTTTTGTTTTAAATAAGGTGTTATAATTTACTTGAGGATTTATAACCAGCATTACTCAGACATCGATCTGTTCTGTACAAGTCTAAGTTCCTTAAAAAGACAATTGCAACTCCGCGTTTTGTAATATAGTGTAAGGTCTGTTTTCCAGGCATTTGTAAATTTTAATTTATTTACTGAACATTTTTGTTTTTTTGTTTGTTGTTTTTAAATTTAAATTGTATATTCTTTTTCATTGTATAGCACATATTTTCTTTTTATTTCAGTCTGTAATTTCCGTTGTACCATTTAGAATATGTTTCTGTAGAGTGCATGATTTGATAAATAAATAAATATTTTTTATTGGCAATTATGTAAAAACAACATTAAATACCTAATTAAAGAGTAAAACAATTTCCTTTTCACTATACTGTGAAAATTTTGGATATTATTATATACATATAAACCTTTCTCTTGAATCACTCTAACTATTAAGAAACCTCATCAAAATCCGTTAAATACTGATTAATAAAATAAATTTGGTACTTCCTGTTTAATATTTTTTTAAATACCAATAATTATTTTGCAAATCTTTATATTTAAGAAATTTTGTTAATCTCTAGATGGGATAATAGCGTAGTTTTAATGCATTTTAGTTTTAAGGGTTTTATATATAACATATTTTTGGCCTGTATGGCAATTCTATATTTTTATAAACCATAGATACCTGTCCACAATTTCTATAAACACTTTTTTTTCAATTGCAATAATACCGTCAATATCGAATTTTAAATGCAAACTATTTTTTTAAACACTCTGTATATGTTTTTTTAGATATTATTATACATATAAACCTTCCTTTTAAATCACTTTATCTATTAATAAAAACCGCATCAAAATCTGTTGAGTAGTTTTAAAGACCTAAGCCTACATACATACAGACAGACAGAGAAAGGGAATTTACTATGTAGTGACTAACATATTGTACTAAAATAAAAGTTTTAACACAAATTTGCTGACTCATGTTTATATGAACTATTTATCATAAAATAGCTCAAGAATAAGCCCTTACATCTTTTAACCGCAATTAGGAAACACCCTGTACAGATATTAATGCTTCTAATTCTGAAATACCCTTTAGATTTTATTTTTTATAATACTAAAAATTCAATATGTCCTTGTCACTTTTAGGTCTAAGAGAGATGAAAGAATGACGAGGTTCTTTTCGAATAACTTTACGGAAGAACGATGGAGAAAAGCTGCTTTAAAGAATGCGTACGCATTACTAGGAAAGCAAAGATTTGAACACGCCGCAGCATTTTTCTTGCTGGCTGGAAACCTGAAAAGATGCAGTCGAGATTTGCATTCATAAAATTGATGATATTCAGTTGGCGATAATTATAACACGTTTATATGAAGGTGATGGAGAAAGTCTTAAAAGTTACTGTATAGAGAAATATTAGGCTGCGATGAAACTCGCAAATTGTGGAATAATTTTTTATTAACTATAAAAATTATTGACAAAAAATAGGACAACATGTATATTTTTTTAGTTTAAATATTTTCAAAAACGTACCTTTTCTGAAAGGTACAAAACTTTTATTTATTTTAAGCTGTTTCTGAGATATTGCATATTGTGTCGTTTATTATTGTTCTTGAGTAAACAAACAAACAATTTTAATTAATTTTTTGAATTTTATTGATTTCAATGGCTCAAAACCTATTATTATATTAATATTTTTATAACGCAAGTAAGGAGTAAAGAATTATCATATTTCAAGAGAAAAGGAAAAGCATCTTTGCATAAAAAAATTGATGTAAAAATGCTTTTACAGAGTTAACAAATAAAGGATTTAAAAAACGCACTTCGTAGCGACTAAACGACGCAAGATAGCGAAGAGCGGTTTTACCAGTATGTTTCACTTGAAATTTGAATCCCGTAAATGGCAGGTCAGTTTTTGTGTAAAATATACAAAAACATAAGTTTTATTAAAAAGCGTTGAATTTGTGTTGAATGTACAAACATTTCTTACAAAATAACCGTTGTTATTTTAAAACAAAAGCCTTAAACCCAATAGTAATTAAATTTATCGCCGTAAGTAAAATTAAGCAGAAACCATTAGTTGTTTATTATCATTTTAAACATCCTATTTATTTTAATTATGCTAGTTGTATGTTTACTGGATTGGACCAACAAATTGACTAGTTTTTGTTTTTGAAAAATATATCGAAGATATGGTTCAGATTGACAAAAAATGCCTGAGCCCTTAATTTTAGTATTAGATTAGGAGGTTTATCATCGCGACTAACCGTTTTTTAACAACAATCTTTTTTTAATGCAAAACTCGCAAATTGTTGATTTGAAAAATTTTACTCATACATTCTTGAAGTAAAATAAATTCCTTACAAAAAGCTCTTTTCGTAAGTTATCATCAAAAAACTGTTTCCATGTAATTGGACTTTGACCATTGTACTATTTTTTCAATTTTATTCTTGATTTTGGATTTTTTGACTACTACAAATAATAATATTTTAATAAATCTAATACATACTTTTTAAAGAAATTTTATTCGCAAAAATTCAGTACTTTAAGAGTTATTCGACGTTGAAATTAAAGAGATAATTTACTGAAAAATGTGAAGATACCTATTTTTGTAACGCATCAATTTTTTTGGCACCCTGAACAATATTTTCGATGTTTTTTCAAAAAAAAAATATGTTTTTTTGGTCTAGTTTAATGTTTACATATCAAAATAAGAAAAAAATATATCTTTTCTTAGGGGAAAACCAGGATCTTACAAAAGCTCACCCAGACCCCTTCCTTAGATCGATGGCTTTGTGGTCACTTAAGGAATATCAGGCTTCTCTTAGCACGCTTTTAATAGGCAATGCAGGCACACAACATCCATCACATGACGATGAAGCTAGAGAAACTAAAGAGGCTGACCCGAATGTTTTTAACTTTTATGTCTATTTAAGAACACATCCGCTCCTGGTAAGACAAAATATGGCTACTAGCGCTCAAAGAAGAGTATGGAAAGACGGCAAGCAAGTAGTGGCTGAAGAGTCTATAACTCCATTGGAGAGACAGTTGTATTTTGCTACTGCACATGGTCATTTTAGAGCCGGTTGTCCGGCTTTGGCGTTGGAGGTATTGTCTAAGTTGCCTTATGTGGTGCCTGATAAACATAAAGCAACTCCAACATGTAAGTATGGTGTTAATATTTTATGGATCATAATGAACATGTTATGTCTTACCTATTATTTTATTAAATTGATTGATACACAGACGCCCCAACGAAGAATTACAAATATAAGAGTGTTCAAAAATAAAGTTACAATAACAAATAATAGGTATAAATATTAACACAAACTATAACATTCAAACATGTATAACCTGTTGTGGCGAGCGTGGTGTAGTGGCTAGGATACCGGTCTCTCACCGTGGAGACTCACAGGGGATTATGAAGTCATGATATGATAGGAGTGGCTGACGTTTCATCAAAAAGTGAAAAATCATATCAAACGACAATGACAGCCACTCCTATTGCATCGTGACTTCATAATCCCCAAGCTGGGTTCGATTCTCGGTGCGATACATCAAAATTTTTCATCGCTCGGCACCTCACATAAGGCAATAGCAAACCACTTTAGTATTTTGACTGGTACATCCTCTCAGATTGTGCTTTCGCAGTCACGTCAGGCCGGTGGTCCCGCATATCTGTGTAAAAACAGTGGTAAGGGCCACAGATATGTGCGAAAGGGTGCCTAGGCTCTGTATACAGAGCATTGCACTGAAAGAAGGTAACCTTTTTAAATATATTTTTCTAAATCTTTAAAGTGTTATATGATGGACAATCATTTAACTATTTTATGGTTCTAGTAGTAAGACCTTATTAGCTATAATTAACTTTAGAATTGAGAGTTTCTTCTCAAGAAGTTACCTACAGTAACAGATCTGCCTCACTAATGTTAGACCAATTAAATAATTTATAAATACGTATATGTTCCACACATTCATAGTATCTTCGTGAAAGCATTCTCTTTGAGCCAGAGAATATTACTCCCTTTCTAACCTCTACTTTCTGAATACGGTATGTTAATAATTAAGTGGGGTTCTGGGACTCATTGGAAGAAAAAGCTTTCTATAGACATATCTCCTAAACGTCTGAACTGCTGGGTGTTAAAAATACTAATAAATATATTGATTTTTTTTATAATACCTTTAATATTACTTCAGCTATTTTAAAAAATTGGGGGACGCCTTCTGTGCAACAGAAGACATTTTTTGACGTACAAGAAAATAAAATTTCATCAGTTTTAACAAAAAAGTTACGCCCCTGCATTTTTCTAAAATAAAAATGTTCTTTTAAATTCCTATTTAGTTTGGAAAAAAATTATCTCTTGACTTTTTTTTATTTGATATCCAGGGTTTTTATTTATATTTTGCCACCTACTTACAACGATAACTAATAAAGATAAAAAAAACTTCTTGTATAAGAGTTTCGTAGTTTTTTTTATCTATTTTCTTCCGACTCTAACAAAAAAAAAAAAACAAATGAACGTTGGAAAGTTAAGAAAAATGAAGCGGAAGACCTTTTAAATAGTACACCCTGTATATTTTGTCACCTTTCAAAAGGCCTTTAAAAGAGCTTTAAAAAATATCACACTTTATACATTTTTTAGTTTCGCCATTTATATTTGAAGAATAACAGATATAATTTCCATTATACAGGGTGGCCGCCGAACTATCCAAGATACTTTGGATATAAATCCTATGACTAATTTTAAGCAAAAATGATTCGATTCACTTTTTTCCGCCATATAAATTGCCAAAACATAAATTCCAGAGTAATGAAATAACATTGTTGCGACTAGTTTGCATAGGTAATTTAATAATTAACATCTTGAGTTGTAATAATGATTGTTTGTTCGTGTGTCAGGTAAACTATTATATCCAAAACTGACATCTCATGACACACTATAACATCCTAAAATTTAAAAGGTATACTAGTTCACTGAAGGAAATAAAATGCTGGGTAGTAATTTCGTTGTCACCCGGTATATATTTTATAGGGATTTGACTGTGCCCAGAAATGGTTTTTATTTATTTACCCGAAAATCATACATTTAATAAACCAAATCTCAAAGAGATCCACACGTATACTTTGGGCAATAAATTGACAAAACACCTAAAGAAAAAATGTATTACATTGTTTTAAAATTTAGTAAACATAGTTACTTACTAGGGAAAATTTTAGAGGTTTTAAAAACATTGTTATAAGTGATTGTATATTTTTAGTAGTGTCCCCAAAAGACCAAAAGAAATTATAGATGAAATAGAAACTGGTATGATTTCCTGGCACAGCAAACCTCAGATAAGTCAAAGTGCTGCGGATTTAGATTGGAGTGGTCCAGTTACAGCTGGGGTTAAAACCGATGATTTGGAATTAAAATGGAGCGACGATGAAGGTGAGGGTTTTTTAAACATGAGTTTTTTAAATATTCCTGTTTTTTTTTTAATATGATGTATTAAAACTTCAAAGGTATACTTAAGATGCTGCTAGCATTTAAAAGTTGTTAACATCCAAGTAAAATATATATTTTCCGTACGCCCCTGAATGTTTTAATATTTAATAAATAATAAATAGGTCTTAAGTGTTTTTCTATGAATTATTTGAGAAATTTTCAATTCTACATTCGTTCTTTATAAAAAATATTTATTAAAGTTACTGACAAACACTTATTTTAGGAGGTAGTGAATCTGATGACTCGGGAGGTGGTTTGGCGATGAAAATAGGCGGAGATAAAAAGAAGAATCAAAAGAACAAATTGAAGAAGAGAAGGAGGAAGAGGTGCAAAATCAGGTGGATATTATGGCGCAGCAGCTTAAATTTGTCGCATGTTTAAAAATACTTATGGAAGAGCTGTCAACTTTGGCTACTGGCTTTGAAGTCGATGGTAACTTAACAAGTTTAAATTTTAATATAAACTAATTTAAATTTGATTTTTCTTTTGGTAGTAATCTAATTCGGACGCCTTTTATATTTTAAAACCATTATTAATTTTCATGTGGTAGTATTATATGCCAAAAAGACAAAATAATTTTTAAAAAACTTTTTTTGCAGGTGGTCAGTTACGTTACCAATTATACATTTGGTTGGAAAAGAGGTGGAAGCTTTAAGAGAACTTTGTAACTATACTACGTCGGATGTGGTAGAATCGTCAGATCTAGAGGCATCTACAGAGCCCGAACACCAACAGGTGGCCGAATATAATCCTAAACCAACCCTGCATGAAATCTTGGTTCAAGAAAAATTAGATTTCGAGGCTAAAGTACAAAGAGCCGCAAAGAGAAAGCGGTGGTTAAGAGGTAAGTATAAATTATGTTGGACTCTAGTTTAAATTAATCATTATTTATTGATGTATTTTCATCTAACAAACTTTCTACAAGATAAAATAATAGGTATTATTTTTTTAATCATAATTTTATTGATGAAAATTAATAATTTTTGTATAATGTATTAGGGTGTGCCAAAAAGTCTAATACATTTTTTTCACTCTTACCCAAAAATATTTCCAAAAATGCCCAAACATAGCTGCTGTTAAAAGCGCAGCTCATTATTTTCATTTTAAGAGCTTCCTCCTGATTTTTAAAGTTTTTCTGTTTTATTAACATGAACCACTTTTGGCCTTACAAGCTGTGAAAAAATATTTTTACAAAAAATAAATAAATTAATTTTATAACGCAATAAATTTGGTACAAAAGATCCATCGAGTCAAATTTTTGTCTATAATATTTTTACAGAGCTTAGAATTTTTTTTGTTTTTTTTGCAAATTTACCATTTAACTTTTTTTCTCTAACATTAATACTTTTGGCATAAAAACGCAAGAAAATGCAAAAAATAGAAAATTTTAAAGTTCAAAGCTTTGTAAAAATTAAATACTTAAGATAAAAATTTGACTCAATGAGAACCGTTTGTACCAAATTTGTTGCTTAATAAATATCAATTATTTATTTTTTGTTAAAACAATGTTTTCACAACTTGCAAGTCGAGAAAGTGGTAAAAACCCGTTTTTTCATGTTATTTAGACGCAAAGACTGTGATGACCCTCTTCAAATAAAAATGTTGAGCTGCGTTTTTGCAAGTGCCTTATTTGTTTGAGTTTCCTTTGGGATATTTTTGGGTAAGAGACAAAAATGTTTTAAATTTTTTGGCACACCCTAATAATGTATACTACAAATTTTGCTATTCTTTTCTAGCAAATGAAACTCTTTACGCACACTTCTTAGTTACTGTTCATTGCACGGCGCTACCGGGGTCTAGCTTCGGTTCGAATGGAATTGATGCTTTTATTGCAAGAACTTCAACAAGAAAAAACCCATCAGCAACTACTAAGCCCGTTACCTTTCCCTACGAGCCTGCCATTATTAGCAGCGAGTGTTGCAAGCAGTAAAACTGTTATCGCTGACCCGATAAGGTATTTTACAAGGACTTACCCATGATATGTTGCAAACGGTAAGTCATATTTAGATTATAAGGTACACGTAAAATAGATACGGCTTTACGGGAAATTTCTAATTTATTTTAAGTGTGAGCTATATAATATCCATTTGGTCAAAATGTTTAAACATTGCGGTAAACTTTTCCGACAAAAAAGTCGCGCGTTAGCCCAGTTCGACGCCCAAAACATGTCAAAATTGAGAGGCGGGGTAAAAGCGCCTCTCTCATATATGGCGGTATAAATATTCGTCGTAGATTTGTCTAAACGAACCCCGCTAAAGAGGTTTTAAAAGAGTTATTATCATGAAGTCTATTTCATTGCCCAGGCAATATAAATTTTTGTGAAAGGTATCAGTACTTAATGCTTTGTTGTTGCAGTTTTTTTACCAAATTAAACCAATGAGGCCACCAACAAAATTTTATTTTAAAGGCAACTTTTTATTTAATACTACGTTTTTTTTTAGTTGGTGGAATTACCGAGTCCTAACACAAATCAGAGTCAACTTTTGGTACTAAGAGATCTCGCTATTGCTTTATCAGCCTGTATTTATCAGTCTCTTTGCGACTCTGATACTTTTAAAGCTTCATTGCAAGAGTCTCAGGTAAGAGTCTTTGTTGGATATTAATGCATAAGTTGAATTAATCGTAGGTTTTTGCTTATAACCATATTTCTGGAAAAAAATTGACTTGATCCTGTTTTGTTATAATTTTGCTTAGGAAATATTTAAAATTCAGTTAATTACGAATATTTTTACGTAGAAACTACCTGCTTTTGTAAAACAACTAAAACTATTATTAGGCAGAAGTCAGTATTAATCGATATTTTTTACCTATATTTGACCACTCATCTTCACTGAATGGAATTTTGTTGTTTCATATGTTACCGGATTTTGTAAGTGGAAGCAAAAGTGAACAGTAGCGCCTGTCTTTATCTAAAAGCTCAATTTAAAGAAATATGAGAGACTGTTCGAGCTTTATGTTACCGTAAATAATAAAAATTGTTTTTCGGTCGGACTTGTTTGTTTCCGACGCAAATCTTGATTGTGCGAGAATCGGTGTTTTCAAGTAGTTCATTTTAGTTGTAACTTACTCAAACGTTTAATTACTTGCATTTTTGTTAATTGTGCCTATTATAAGAAGTATTTTGTAGCGTCTTTTTATATTTCTATTCATAAGTAGCGTTTTTAAGTGTTTCTATTGTTATTTACTTAAAGCAAATAAATATTTGAGGTTCACCTCTCTTTTTTATTTCAATAGATTTGTTGACAAATAAATAATCGATGAAGTTTACCACGCGGGCGTGGGGATCTCATTAGCAATAACAGATAGAAGAACGGGAAATGTGCGCTCTAATGTGTATAAAAACACTCTTTGTTTGCGACCTCCGGACAGTACGCGGACGTGCGTAAAAGACTACAAAGTTCTTCCCGGAGTGGCGGTTAGAGGTGCTGGCACGGACGTTTTTACCTTCCGGGGATCAAGGAAAGATTCACGCTAAATTGACGGCATCTTTCTTCTGGATCTAAGCGCTGTGAGCAAGAGATCCTATAAGCTGATGGTATCCTGTTTGGTGGTGAACACGAGGTGTTTCTCCAAATGGCGGGGAAATAGATGGGCGTGCCATGGGAACTGTCAGTAGTGAAAGTAAGGTTTTACGTAGCACCAGTGGAGAAGATCTTGGGTTTGACAAAGACGACAATTTATGCATTGCATCGATTGTTTAATTTATTTTGTTTCTCTTTGGAATTTCCTGGGAGCTACGAGCTCGATTCATCCAAGATTTTCCGCCGACGAAGCCCTGGAAAGCATAGTCCGGAAGGGGAAGAGTGGTGGATTGGACCTGAAGGGGACCTAAACCAAGAAAAAAAATAGAAATAGAAATAAGGTGTATAATTTGTCGTCATAGATACCCGCATTTTCGGAACTTTTTATTAAGTAACTGTTTATGAAAAAATTCAAAAATCACGATGATTGAATAATTACTGACTTTTGTTTTTCCCTATTTATTTTTAATTTTTTGATTTATTACATAATTTGTTTTTTAAGGATATTACCTCAACTTATCTCGTCGGTCGCAAACGTAAAATTTCCGTAAATGAAGGACTCCAAATCGTAACTTTCCCACCAAAATGGCCAGGAGTTACGAGTCTTAGAGCCCTTCTTGCGCGAGAAAAAGATGAGGATACTCCTAGATTGACTGTACTCCTGTGCGAAGCTTTTACAGCAACCTATCTGGCTTTGCTGATCTATGGACTTGTGACATGCGATTGTGTTATCTTGTTTCATGTTACTGGGCACAATTTTAATTCTGACGTTTGGGAAGGTAAGTTTAGTGGGTATGCAGTAAATGTCTTGTCTTGTAGATTTATATATAATTATTTTTTAGGTAATTGTCGGTAAGTGGCGGCAAATCCGATTTTGACGAAATTTGGTATACAGGGTTTTTGGGGCGCTGATCACGAATCTGAAAGATTTCGCTTTTGAGATATCCATCATGAAAGTTGAAAATTAAACTAACTCAATTTTCACATCATTTACCATTTTTTGCCCACAATTCTTGATTCGAAACTAAAATGGCACACAATATTCGATTTTCACCTTTTTAAACACCATTTTTCTACATATTTTACACTTTTTTTGCATTAAATTGCATAGCTTCACTTTCAAACGCAGCAGATAATGGTGGATGCGCCCGAGCAGTATATGCATGGCTTGCTGCGTTTTTAAAGAGAACCTTTGCAATTTATTTAATAAAAGGTATGAAATACATAGGAAAATGGGGTTTTAAAAGAAAAAAACAAATATTGTGGGCGGCTTAAGGTTTTGAATCAAGAATTGTATGCAAAAGAAGAAAAAATATAGTGAAAATAAGGTCAGTGTGAATTTCAACTTTGATGATGGATGTCTTGAGAACGAAACATTTTCGAAAATTTGTTTTTTCAGATTCGTGATCAGCACCTCAAAAAACCCCTGTATACCAAATTTCTAGACAATTCCCTTTTTTAATCATCAAATGCTCTAACTAATTGTTAATTCGTTATAATATATTAAATTCGTTAATAACCTGAAAAAGCAATTATGTAGCTACCACTAACCAGTCAAAGTTAAAGTATTTGAAGTGTAAAATTTGTATTTTGACACTTTCAGCAATAACTAATAAAGATTGAATAAAAATTCCATTCTAAAAGTCTTTTAAAGACCTTTAAAAAACACCACATTTGATATAATTATCTTAAACAGTTTTGGGAATATAGCCATTTAAATATGAAGAAAAGTAAATATATTTTCCACTATACTTGCAGCACTAAGCTTGAACCTGTGTTGTTATGATGGAAATTATATCTTCCATTCCTCATTTAAATAACCATACAGTACTTGTCTAAATTCAGGACCACTTTATAACTTTTAAACTGTTTGGTATTTTTCATAAAAATTTAAGGATTTTACTTACTAAGACAACATAAACCAAATTTTAGACAAGAAATGACAGATATGAATGTTAAACTGACAGCTGGGCGCCATTTATAAAAAAAAGATGAGAAGGGTGGTCTTGTGACACATCATTTTAAAGGACGCACCCTTTGGATTATATCACCATTAAAAAGATATCTAATTTTATTAGTTTTGGAAATATGGCCATCGAAATCTGGTATTCAGGTAATTTTCAAAGATCCGCCAATTTCTTAAAAAGGTATTCTGAAGTTATAAAGTACTCATCAGGAGCTTTAAAAGATGTGCCACAAGACAACCTTCAATTTAATCCACCAAAATGGTACTCAGCTCAGTTTGACATTTATATCTGTCCTTTCTTACCTAAAATTTGGTTTATGTTATCTTACTAAAAGTTCTTAAATTTTTACGAAAAATACCAAACAATTCAAAAGTTAAGAGAAGAGGTCCTAACTTTGGACAAGCACTGTATTTTAGAAACTATTAAAAATTTCTTGTTTTAAGGTTATTTGGCGGAGGAGTCAAGAAACTACTTCGTACAGCCAGTCTCACAAACAACCAAGGGTCGCACCACCCAGGTTTACAAACTCAAATTAGCGTCCAGACACCAAGTGAGGAATCTAGTGGCCCGGCTAATTGGTTAAATAAGCAGAGAGTTAAATTAAATAGTAAATTGCTAGGCCATCAACCCAGTACGATGAAAGAGGACAAACCTACTTATAGAGAGCAGTTTGTGCCTCCTGAGATGAGTATTTTGGCATTTTTATTGCAAAAGGTACTTAAACAGATTGAATACTAGCAAAATGTTTACAAGTCATCCTTGCCCAATTTTTGACTCCTTAAAAAGAACAGATATTACGGTTTTTTAAATATTTGGATGATGAAATAATTTGCATTTACGTATTGTGTTATACAGTGTGTCCCAGGATAGGTGTTACAAGAGGATCAATGGAACAAAAATTTTGAAATTTTTTAAACGTCCTTTTGAGAAAGCTGGTCGCATGGTCCAAAGTGGAGGCCTGTTCGTAGAGAAATCACAAACTAGTCAGCGCCAATCAGGTATTATTATTTAGTCAGGTGACCGATTGCCAACTGGTCGCAGACGTATTTGTAATATCTGATTGGCGCTGACTAGTTGTTTCTGACACGCTGGACCTATTGATAAATGTAAAATTTTATTCCAATTCGTATTATACAGGGCGAGTTATAACTAAAAATATGAAAAATGACCAAGAGTAAAGTTACCTTTATTTTTAAAAATAGAGACAAATTGTATAGATAAATGTTGTAGAGGATTTAATTTCATGTCAAAATATGAAGTTTAAATTTAAGTAAAAAATATATTTTTTAATTTTTAAAATAATTGGCTTAAGAAAGCAACTTTTTAAAAAATATTTAATATTATTAACTTTTCTTTTAATTTTTGCTTCTGCTTGTCCCATATTTAGGTTGTAATGCATAATGAAAAAAATTGACAATTACATTTTGTTTACTCTCATGCTTTAACTTCAAATTTTAACATAAAATTCAATTCTTTACAACATTTACCTATACATTGCTTGGGTTGTAACTATCTATCTATCTATCTATCTATCTATCTATGTAACGGAATCTTTTGAGCCTAATTTTTACCAACTTCCAGCGATTCAATTTCTTTGAAACTTTGCACACGTATCAAGGACCGATGACAATGCAATAATTTAAAAACAGTATCCCGTTATCCTGATTAGGACCGCCAGGATAAATAAATTCCTTTACAGATCCTCTGTGTCTCTTGACAAAATGGCGAAGGAATTTTTTAGTGAATAAACTGGAGCATTTATTTTTAAAAAACTAATTGATATATCGAACTAAAAAATGAAAAATAAATAATAGTTTAAAAAAACTAAAAAAACACGCTTTTATATGCAACCGAACTAAAAATTAGAAAATAATTTTTCATTACAAAAGAGTTTGTCACTTCAGAATAAAAGCGTGGGGTGCTTAATATATTAAATGTTATAATTATTCTATTTTGCAAATATCTATGAGGGAAAAGTTATGAAAAAATAGTAAAATGCACCCACGCTTTTACTCTGAAGTGACAAACTCTTTGTAATGAAAAATTATTTTCTAATTTTTAGTTCGGTTGCATATAAAAGCGTGTTTTTTTAGTTTTTTTAAACTTTTTATATTTTTAGGTATAACTTGCTCTGTATAATACCAATTGAGGTAAAATTTTGTATTTATTAGTTTTGGACCATGCGAACTAGTTTTCTCGAAATTTCGTTTTAAAATTCAAAAAATTTTGGTCCATTTGTCCTCTTGTAACACCTATTCTGGAGACACACTGTATGTATAAAATATTTTATTTTAGCCGGCAACAAGCTACTACATCGATGAAATAGAAAGTGAAAATGAGGAGGAGGAAGAAGATGAGGATGTTTTTGATGCTCCTACGACAGCAGTTAAAACAGTAAACACTGAACACTCCGATCCCAATTCTTACTCATGGTTGGTGCTCAAACTGGCAACATTGCGAATTACGCAGAGTAGACTTAATGATTTCTTATCTGTAAGTTAAAATACATAAAGGGATACTTAGTATGTTACTGGGAGCATTATAATTCTTAAAAATAGAAAAAAATTTACATTATAATAAATTAAAAATATATTGTTAACTAGACCGCTACAATTTAAAAAAATGCAGAAGTGCAAAAACGGAAGTTTTGACACCTTATTAAGATTGTTTACCGATGTTTCGCCGCCGATTGCATGAGGCATCTTTAGGGATCTTTACTCTGCGAGGTTGAAATACACACATCATTCAGTGTTCCAATCTCGCAGAGTAAAGGTCCCTGAAGATGCCTCGTGCAAGCTATGACAAAACGTCGGTAAACGATCTTAATTTGACGCGGTCCAAACCCAAGAACCAAGATTCCTCTGCAAAAAAATCTTGCAAATTTAAATACCAACCTTGTATTTTTTTGTACCAACACTCAAAGTCGGTCTATATAAGGTCACGACATTCGGGCATATTGCTTTGACGTGTTATGACGTCACATCTCCCATTTTTCGGCCATGTTGTTCAGTGCCGGAGATATACAGTTTATTGTATTATTAGAACAACCGTTTACACAACAGTTTTTAATTATTAATAAGTTGTAAATTCTTTTACTTTAAATAAAAAACATTTGGAATTACACCTTTCAACAAATATCACTTCCAAAACAATGCAAAATGAAATGCGCAAATTCTAGAGGCCACCGGATTGATCATCAGCTTTGATTTTACCCAGTCTTGCCAACTTTTCTCCGTGGAGTGCCCTTCCTTGCGTCCCCGACCTCGAACCGCCTAAAAGTTGAGGATATGTCGCAACCTTATAAATATAAACTAACCTTGACCAACACTAAGGTTTTAGGAATAATAAAATCCTAAACTAAAAATTAAATAAAATGAACAAAAAAAAAAACAAAAAATTACTTAACAGTTTCAAACAAAAATTCACTGCTTAGATGCTAAATAATTTTCTTAATTAAATGTTAAATACTTTGTACTGATTTTTGATTCACAAATTTAAAAGAAAAATGCACCTTATTGTCACTAGTTAAATTTTTTTATTATTCCACATGTTTTTTTATATTATTTGCAGGTTGCAGGGCTTGAATCATCTGAACTTCCAGTAGCAAGTCCTCTTATTCATAGTGCACTAAGGAGTCTTAGTAAGTGGCAAGATAATCTAAAGAAAGAGCTGGAGTTGCGCGAAACTCCTTCGGAATATATTCCTGGGTGTTTTGTTGAAAATACTACAGGCCCACCAATCCAAAAGTACAGGTGGGTTAATATCGTGTTTTATTTTTTCTTTAAGCTTTTTTTATCCCTGCTTACTTCAATAAAGACAGCACAATGACAACGTTTAGATAAAGATAAAAAATAGTCGCCTGATGGAACTTCTTTGGTCCTGGTCTCCGGTTTACTGTTAAGTGTTAATTTCGACCTAAAAACTTTAAGGAAAGCTATAAACACTATATGTGACGATATGTCCAAATATATCGTCAGAGGCCGATTTTGCACATATTACTCAGGTCATGCCTAAGCTTGTTTTAAAGCCTCGTTTCTAACACATGGTTTTTTTCAGACAACTTCTGGAACCACACAATACTCCTTTTAGTAATAGGAGTTCCGCAGGTCCTGCAAAACTTTTGTGGAATTATTTGGTTCATCAAGAATCCGTGCAAGATATATTCATAAGGGCTGTGTTTGGTAAACGAAGGTATGTGTTGATTTATTATCATAATCAGTGGCAATATAAAAGTCCGGATGGATTTTTAAAAGTTATTAGGTTATTAGTTATTAGGAAATTGGACTTGGTTTGAAATTTGAAAAATAATATTGTGAATAAATTGCCAATCGTTTTCTATCAAAATTTATATTTTTCATGCAGACAGTGCAGACTTAAGAGTTGCATACCGATTTATTTTTTTTTTTTTTTTAAATAAGGCACTACATAAATTTGTTTTGATATCATGGATTTTTGTGCTTAAATATGTGTTAATCGAACCACAACATTTAGGCTATATTTTTAAAAATATTTTAGATCTCTCGGTACAATAGATGAAGTACTACCACATCCAGAGCCATCACTTGAACCGGTTAGAATTATACACAAGGAGCAAGATTCCATATCTGCATTTTCTTTAAATCAGGTAGGAAATATTTTAAAGTAAGTTATCTCCAGATTAGTATTGAGCAAAATATAGAAATAATAAATTAAACAAAAAAGTTTATAGTAGTGAATCTTAAATACTCTTTCAGAAATATATTTTGTCTCTAAAAAATGAGCAAACATGTTGTAAGTTAAATAAAGCTATACCGGGCGTCCCTAGCTGGTGGCTCACCCAATAACTTTTTTACCTTTAAGATAATTAAATAAAATTTGGTACCTAACTATGTCAAATAAATATGCAATTTTTGCATATTTAGTTGTTTCTATCACTTCCAGTCTAACCGGAAAGACCTATTTCACTATAATAGCTAACAACGGTATTTTCTCCCGTAAGCCAGAAGTGATGAGGAAACAACTAAATATGCAAAGCAATGCCATTTAGGTGCTATACCTATGTACCAATTTTTTTTTAATAACTTAAAAATAAATAAGTATAGGGGTGACCCCGGCTAGGAACACCCGATATAGGTTAGATGAGGCAACATAAAAGTGGAACCGATGAAAGTGCGTTGAGAGATAGGGATTTCGAGACTTATTGCACTAAAATAGTGCTGTTATTAATCATTGGGTAGGGTACAATGCTCTGCTATACAGAAAGCAATACTGTAATATTATAATTTTTTATCTTTGGACAAACCACGAAAGGCTAAAAGCCTAAATACTAACGTACCGTGGGTGTCTTAAGCGAGGTAGAGGGAGTTTGTTGACACGGGACTTAAATACTTGAAGATTTGGGGGGGAAGGAAAAGACCTCCGCGGGCAGCAGGTTCCACAATCTAGAAACTCTGAGGATAAAGAACGAACAAAGTGAGAAGTTCGGGGGCCTGTCCAGTTGGACCGTATGGGGATGCATATGCGCGGAACTGGTTTCTCTGTTGGGAACCGTGAGTGGAAGAGAACTATACTGGTCAATTCTTCAGAGCAGAAGCCATGGAAGTACCTATAAAAAGCGATAAATCGCCCACAGCCCGACTGATGGGCAAGAGGAAGCACCTTTCTGTAAAGTGAAGGATCATTAATGAGACGAACAGCTCTTCTTTGAATAGAATCAAGAATGCTCAGGGTTGTTGGGGACGCCATGCCCCAGATATGAGAACAATATTCCAAGGGAGGTCGGATTTGGGAAACATATAAAGTGTATAAATTAGAAGCGGAAAAATACTTTTTAGCTCGAAAAGAGAGAAATTCAAGCTTTTGAAGCTGCCGTGGCTATAGATACAATGTGTTTATGCCATTTAAAGGTTACTTTCAAATGTGACGCCCACGAGATTGAAGGTGTCTTTGCTCTGTAGAACTTGGCCGCTCATAAGTAGAGGATGAGTATTTGATGACTCTTTTTCGCGACAAGGAACATGACTGTGTTTGGATGCATTTTTTAACATTGATAAAAAATTAAAAACTATTAGTCCAGTCGATTGCAAGGTCAAAAAATAGAAATACGCGGAAAGTCGGAGAGAAAGGGCGAGGCGGTAATTACGAATGATTGTGGTTTTGAAAAAATGAGGTGGGACCTTTTTTTGCTTTTCAAAAATGAAATTGGTAAAAAGTCTATCTTGGGCCTAAAAAAAATTGGCCACCCCTGCTGTATACCATTCATACTATATTCTATTATATCTTTGTGTGGCCTTGCTTACCTAGTGCACCATTAGAGAAAACAGCCTAAAACTTACAAATATATTTTTAATGGTTTCACCTGAAAAGTCCACGTAAATATAATGGCACTTTGATCTTGAAACATACTATGCAATAGGTCTGTTCCAAGCAGAATGTTGGAAACATGTTAGCAACAATCGTAAAAACGCAGAAGTTATTACAAACATGAGGCAGAAATATTGGCAACAGATTTCTGCTGGAACGAAAAATAAACAAGGCGTGCATACTGCTTATACGTCGATACAAGAAAGGTTATGTTGAAATTAGTCAGTAATGTTTGAAGAAAGTTTGCCAACTTTTCAAACAGTTTGCAACATGTTTTCCAACATATTAAAACTTCTGCTAGAACAACAAACAATTAGTATAATGTTACCAACATGGACACTGCTCGAACGAAAAATTTGACATGCGCATGATCCGAACGGTTGCAAACATTTCTGACAGCCTGCTGGAACAAACCTGATATTTGAATGTGGTAGATAATGATTTATTGGTAATGGTAGAGGAATTTTGGACTTCAATTGTCTTTATTTAATTTATTCACGCAACGTTTCGGGGGACACATGAAAATTGGTTTCCGGAATTAAAAATATTAGAAAAATTGCTTCCTCAACCTTTTTGGTTTGCCTGACGACTTGTTTATTGAACTAACGAGAATTGTTTTCTTCGTACACTCACAACTATTTGGGCTAATACCGGCTTCATAGCGAAAATGCAACACAACTGCTAATAAGTAAGTCAAATCCACCCCAAGAAAAATAAACCCTTCCGGGTAATCGTTGTCTGTGTGGCGTTGGGCACCCGAGCCGTCTACCTATTTATTACCAGGAACCAATATACCTACGACCTTTTTGGGACTCGGGAACCAATTTACCTACACCTGTTTCTGGTATTATTATCTCTGACCAGTTTCAAATATAAACTGTTTACACCTACAGAACTGACAGAGATATTACTGCCCAAAACGTTGTGTGAATAAATTAATATGACAATGGAAGGCCGAACTTCTAATAATAATAATAATAATATGCGATATTATTTGATTATATTTTTCCAGCTTGGTGGAGGCCTAATTGTAATAGCAACGCCACGCGAACTTCAAGAAATGGACATTTCTCTTCTTCTTGAACTGCCGTCTTGGCTGGAGGACGAATGGGAATTGGACATTCTTAACCTCACTAAAGATGCCCCTGACAGTACAGTGCCGCCATTTTGGTCATTCAGAGTTCGGGCGATAAGAGTAAGGATACTCAGCCTGGTAGCCCACAGCCCGGAATGGGCAGTCAGAGTGGAAGGGGTACCAGTGTAGTAAGTTTACAGCTGACCTTATTTTAATTTGAATACTATTACTGTTAGTTTATGGAAAGCTATTTTTAACTGCCAGTTTTTACTTTTTGACATTAAATGGTCAATAAAAGCAATAATGGATCTACAGAGTTGTCTCTAAGAAATGAGGAAAAAATGCTGCCCCAAATTCCTGAGACTAAAATATGATCTAACCCAACTTACCGTAGTCCAAAAGTGGATGATTTCAGAGAGACATGGCGTCAAAATTGATTCCGGCTTTAGTTATTAATAAATAGTTTGCAGAAATTAAAAACGATATAACTTTAATTCAGTTATTTTGTTTACAGGGTGGCCATTTGAAAACGAAGAGAGTTTATTTTGAACACATCAGGTCATTTAAGGAAAAACAGCTCGGAACTGTCAATTTTTCTATTTTAGGGGATAACATTTTTTTGCTACTTTCACCAACTGAACTGCAACCGTGAGATTACAACTGCCAAGTTTGAAGTTTCTGGTATTATTTCCGTTGATATGACAGCTTGTCAAAATGTTGATATTTATTTTTTTAATGTATAGTATTAAATTACATGTAAGAACAAGCTACGTTGAAACTCGAAGGATATGATTACAGTTAAAAATCTATAAAATGAGATATCAATTAATCTTTCTAGCAAGGAGGTGTGATATTCTTCTAGTTTAAAGCAGCTTCGCTCTTACAGGTAATTTAATATTATACATTACAACACACATATTATACAATCTTTTGAAACTCTAATAGCTTTTTAGTGTATTTAGGCGATTGAGAGATAAATCTCTAGTGTGTCTTTGTCCTAAATCGATATTCCAGTGAGTCTCTTTTTGCATCTGTCCCCATTCTGAGTTCTTCCTTAGGTGACCTCTCGTTATGCCGTAGAATGGCTCATTTTCGTAAACTGGGGCCTGTACACCTACTTTGGCTAGTTGGTTAGCAACTTCGTTGCCTTCCACTTCTTCATGTCCTGGTACCCACATCAGAGTTACTCTGTTGTTTGTAGCCAGTTGATTAAGCGATTAGTTTAGCCTCAGGAATTTGCAGTAGTATCTTTTCCGCACGTTTTAGAGACACCCTTTATAAATTTATATGTTTCGTTGTATTTAAAGAACCTGATTTAGTACATACATAGCTAAAATATTAGGTAGTGATTTCCTGCCTAATTAAGAAAAAACCTTTACATAAACATGTTATTAAGGGATTCATTTTTATACTACTAAGTATTCCACGTTACTTTTTTGTTTCTATGGCTCAAAAAACCCTGTGTTAAAAAACTTTAAGAGCGCTTTGCTATTAGGTTTTTATCAGAAATTTCTTTATTTATTAACTATTTAAATAATATTATGGACATAATATTGATAAAAAAGTGGTATCTACCATAATTTTATAGGTTTGGTATGTCAACGAAATTTATTTGGTTATCAGTGAAAAGACTTGTACTAACCAACATATCGCGGGCTACCTGGCAATAACTCCTGAGTAATTTCGACCATTTTTTGCACCAGGAAAAGAAAGTTTCTTTATCTGCTACTGGTTCTATAATTGTGTTTTTTTTTTCGGCCAGTATTTCAAGTATGTGAGCTATACCATGTATAAACAAACAAATTTTTAATATAGGGGCGAACTTTTATGCTACCATTTTAAATCTGTAAAAATATATTTTTGTGTGGTAAAATGTAGGTAAGTATGCAAGGATTGCCAGGTCACCCGCGATATTCCGCTTTACAGCCTGTATTTAGAGCAAAAACTATAAATCTGGCCTAAAAAATATAGAGCATCACATTCATCATCATCATTAAACTCAAAAATATCCACATAGGGTTTAGAAGTTTTTATAGATTTAAATAAGGGGTCCATAACTTACTTGAGACATTTAGTGGGGGAGGAGATCGAGGTGAATCTTACCAAATCTCACTGTCGGGGAGGAGGGGTCAGTGCAAATATGACGTACTTTTCTGCCTCTAGAAGCAGGAAAGGCTTAAAAGAGTTTTGTTTAGGCAGGTTCCCCTAGGAACATGCGGTGCAGTGATACTTTTTGGGTGGAGGACCTTTTTTTTCTCTTCAAAATTATTTTGGTGACAAAATCAATTCGGTTTGAGAAATGGCGTCTTTTTGCATTCCCGGAAATCTTACGTGAGATTAGAGGATGGGTGGGGGGTTGAAGCATATCTAACCAAATCTCACCAGGGGGGTCCAAAATTTTAAAAACTCCTCACATAATTTATGGACGACCCTAATAATGTTGACTAAATTGAGAAAAACACCTGTACAAAAAATGTATTACATTGGTTTAAAAAGTCAGTAACCATAGTTACTTACTAGGTAGTTTTTCAATATAAAGTGCCCAAAGTGTAGTAACCAGATTTATATTGTAAACATTCCTATTGCAAATCAGTATATTGTTTCATCTAGTTTTTTTTTAAAAATACAATAAAATTTAGGTAAAAATTAAACCTAAATAATGCTACTTAATAATAATAATAAATGTCTTAGTTTAAAAAAGGACTAGTATCAAAGCAAGTTTAAAAATAGCTGTCCTTTTTAAATAACCCCTAAATAGATGGCTGTTTTACACAATTTAGCTATTCTTTTAATAGAAATGTGCATAAAGACACTTTTTTAAGTATTTACGTGTCTACTCCGATGTAGTGTATATTTTCAGATTTTTTTTATCTTGGAGGCTAGTACTTAGAAAGACCAATCATTTACGAATTACTGCCGAATTTTTGTTCTTAAGGACATTCCCAAGGAGTAGTGCGACCATTAAAGTCTCTAGAGGCGTCGACACATCCTAGAGTTAGTTATACATTTTTCCCCTTTGTAGAGAATATATTTGTTTTAAAAAGTTTTTGAGGCTATATTCGGTTTCAAATAATTTACGAATATTGACTTCATGATTAAAGAATGTCAGATTTGCTCAAAAAAAAAAAAAAGTGAGAAAATTAATAAAGTTGCAAAGAGTATGCCCGGTGCTAAAAAGCCCAAATTGAAAATATTTAAAACTCTACAGGGGTTAAGCTTCTGATGAAAATGGAATATCTTATATTATATATTATTAAAGTAATATATTTTAAGTGAAAGCTGTATAAATTTTTAAAATTATATTTTTTTTATGTTTAAAAAATAATTGATAATAAACACTAATTTATTTCATTGTGTCGATGTCGTAGATATTATTACTTATACTAACTTTCTATTTACAGCAACTCTTGTTATTTAATATACAGCTTGTCTACTTAAATTCGCAAGATATGAAGATCTTTTTAATATTAATTGTACAAAAAAAGTTGTTTTATATAAAAAGTTCTGCATGGTCTAAAACCCAAAATGCAATCAGTGGTATGGAAGGATTAAAAAAATCGTAAAAAAGTGTTTTTTTTCTTAAGGAACGTCCTTAACGTCAGTACGACATCTATGATAGAAGCATTATTTTATTAAAAAATATATCATGAGCGTAGCATATAGAAGATAACAACAATATAATTTTCATAAAAATTATTATAGAAACTATTTTCTGTCATTGTTAAAATACTTGTCAACGCAATAATAACTTACAGAAAAATGAGGTAATTGCAATAATAGCAATAATACATATTTGTTCTAAAATAATTAAATGACAAATTTCTGACGATAAACGTAAAAAAAAATTGACTGGTGGTTTTAAATTTTTCATATTAAAATAGTTTATCAAAGTACTAGCCCCCAGGTGTGAGGACTGATTAAACAAATATATTATATGTATAAATAACACTAAAAACGTATTTTAAGCATTCGCCCTTAATATGTAAATACACAATTATTTCATTACCTCTTACGTATTATTTGTAATAGTGTCTTTTAATAAACAGTTTGTCAATTTGGAATTGTTAAATTTTGTTAAATGGCCATTACCATTGAGCAACCTATTTGATTAAAGCAACATGAATTTATTTTATTTTTAATAATATTATTTAACTAAATTTTAGTTTTAACAAAGATTATTAATAACGTAAATATTTTTATGATTTAAATAAATTATGACTAGTTTAGTTTATATTATGTAGCTATTGACAGGTACGAAGATGAACATAACACAAATTATTTCAGTGCTGACCAAGTTTTTAAATATAATTTTAAAAGGGGGATGCTATAGTGTTACGAATAATCTTAATGTTAATTTAAAAGTTGCATTTCCAGTCGTACTAAGTGTATTTTGAACTTTGAAAATAGTTTATATATGTGTCAATAATAAGTACAACACTTTTCCTTTCTTTTTCCGTATTTATTAGATCTTTACATCGCAAGTTAAGATAAAAAATCATGATTATTTTTACTGTATGATATACACATGCCTTTCTTAAATTAAAAATTTAAATAATAGTATATTATGCGCCAAGGAACTAGTGTGTAACTTTTATCCTTAGGCGAAGAGTTTGTAGCCCGACCGAAGGAACTGATACAATTTATCGAGGGATAAAAAGACACTTTAGCCCAGAGATTTATAAATTATTTGCTATTTAAATAGGAAAACTCAAAAAGGAAGTACTTAAAATTAAAATTAAGGGCTCAAACTCTGAGGATTTCTTTTTCAATTCAAAAAACATAATTTTCATGTGTCCACGAAGAAAAAAATAAACATTTTAAGTAAAACACTCTTTTATTTAGGATTGCTTTTGTTGATTAATAATACCTCGTTAATACCAATTAGAAATTGTCACACTGTGTATGTCAATTTTTCGTACGTGTCAATATTTTTAAATCTAAGATTCATCGCCTTCTAGATATTAGAACTGTACTAACGGCTAGTACAATTATTCAAAACATCTAGAAGGTGGTGCTAAAATTATTTGACTATCTTAACTAAAACTAAATAAATTTTATGTTTTACTAATAAGCTTAACAAATACCAGGCTTTGTTAACTATAACATGAATTGTGTGGTTGCATAGATGAAGGGGTTGAGCTTCCCGGGCTGTCACGATGCCAATTTTGTCCATCTCGTCTTGCTTCGGTCGGCTCACATGCTTCGACCGGTGTGTTCTTAACACTGCTTATCTTCTTCTATGTGTTAGACTGCTTCCTAATCAGTAAATGTGGCGTTGCTTTTTTCTTTTTAATTTTATTCAATGCAATTAAAAATTTTAAGTGTTAAAAATTTTAATTTACTTGCCAGTTTAGATAAATTATTTATTTGTGTTTAAACATTCAGATTATTTTATTGTTTCTATACTTATCATATCAAAATAAATACTACTTTGTGACCAATTATTAAAACAAACATTAAAGATTTTGTTATATTTCTTTTCTTAACCTTCTTTTGTTTTCCTCATAGTACTTAGTTAAATGTCAGTAAATGTAGAAAGTAAACTCTTAAGGTGGACATACATTGAGCCAAATTAAATGCGCATCATTCTTGTACGTACTTCTGTAAACATAATGCGCGAATCAATAAGGAAAGAGGTGATTCCTTGTATTATGCTAAGCAAAAAAGTTCATATTAAATTATGTCAGAAAATCAATCGTTTGGGAGAAAATTAAGTCGTAAATAATAAAAATTTTCCAAACATTTGGCAACGTTGCAACACAACAGGTACAAGCGCATGAGGACAGCAATTGATTAATCGAATTGTTATAATTTTAATTTAATAACGCTTTTAGTACATTACATTTACTCAAGAAAGAAAAAAAGGTCAGACCTTACCGGTACGTGGCGATATGCACCATGCGATGCACCAAAAAAGAAAAAAAACACATAATCCGTAATTTACCTAAAGTTACAGTTAAATGTATTAGTAATCACAATACTCTCAAGTCTTGGGAAGTCTTCTACAAACGTTCTTCTAGCTGGTTGTCTATGATGAGGAAATCGTTTTTCGTAAATGCGTCTAGCTTTTTCAGAATTTCAATGAGTCTCTTTGTAAATAAAAAGCATATATAGTACCCATATCGTGATACTCGCGTACCAAAAACATCTCTCGTATCAAAATGAACGCGTGTAATCCGGGTAAACATTACTTGCATTAATGTATGCAAGAAACTATTAAACAATTTTTTTCCGACGTAGCTATTTATTTTTTTGCCTACCAACACCATGTAGCATACGACGTTGTCAATTGTGTGAGGGAATTTGTTTGTCTGTTTTTCTTCGGAAAATTTTATTTAATGATAAAGAAAAATATTTTTTTTTAGCGACAGTTAATTAATAAATACAGGGTGGCCCACCATATTCGACACGGTCTGTAGCTGGATAACCATGGGGTTTTTAAAAAGTAAATACTGTAACATATACACTTCGGATAAGGCACACAGTATAAAATTATTTTACTCTATACAGGATATCTAAAAGTGTGACGTATCAAAGTTATATTTTTTTAAATGGAACACGCTATATTTTATGACGGTTTTAGATTCTACATAATTTTTTTTATTTAAGTTTGTTAATAGTACCAAGTGACTAATTTTATTCATTTTTGTGATATTTGATTTTTTTTTCAAAATGCAGGGGTGCAATTAAATTAATTTTATTTTAACAATATTAACTCCCTAAACTTTAAAATTTGTTACAAGATTAGAAAGAGTCTGCCTTAACATACGTAGGTCATATCGAAATCATAGATTATACAGGGTGATCAAAAAATAATTTCAATTTTTTAGAAAGTCAATTAGCAATATCTCTCTTATTTTAAATGGAACACCCTGTATTTTTTACACCACATGATGACAAACCAAATGCTCTTTCAAATTGTGTATAGGTTGCCTATACCTATCTTTTATACTTTTTAAGTAAATTCCGTTTCAACATATTTTTATTCCAAATGTCTATTTAAATGTAAGTAGGTTGTGATATAACTATGTCTATTTACTAAGCCATTATTGCAAAATTTAAATTTGTTGGAAAAAAGCACAAAATTAAAAGATTTTGTATTATCTGCCACTATTTTTAAAATTCACAGAAAAAAAATCATTAGTTGCTTATAATGCTACTTCCAATAATACTTATTTCAGCTGAATGTGGTAATGATAAAACTTGTGTTTTTAAACAATCCTAATAACGCCTCTGTTCAGTTATAACGACATTCTGTGACCTATAACTCGTTTCTTCCTTTATCCATAATCACTGTGTCAAATTTTTTAAAGCAACTATTAAGGTTATCAGATGGTTTCTCCTGGAATATTTTTCAGGATTAACTCTAGACTAAAGTAAACCATTTTTTCACATCCTACCAGTATTATATCATCTTGTTGTTATAGAAGAAGGGTTTTTATTTAAAATCATTGAATTTTTTTAAAACTGACTAAAACACTAGTAATCATTAAATGGTCGTTGTTATTTTCTTAAGAAGAATATTAATGGCTGCTATGTCACAGCCAACTTTAATTTAAATAAACATTTGGATAAAAATTTGTAAAAACAGATTTTACTAAAAAGCACAAAAGATAGGTATAGGCAACCCATACACCATTTGAAAGAGTATTTTATTTGTCATCATGTGACGTAAAAAAATACAGGGTGTTCCATTTAAGATAAGAGAGATTGACTATTTGATTTTCCAAAAAATTGAAATTATTTTTTGATCACCCTGTACAATATTTGATCTTGATTTGACCTACGTATGATATGGCAGACTTTTTCTAATCTTGTTACACATTTTGAAGTTTAAAGTGTTAAAATTGTTAAAGTAAAATCAATTTAATTTTACCTCTGCATTTTTCAAAAAATCAAATATCACAAAAACAAATAAAATTAGACACTTAGTACTATAAACAAACTTGAGTTATTTTTTAAAGTAGAATCTAAAACCGTCATAAAATATAGGGTGTTCCATTTAAAAAATATAACTTTGATACGTCACACTTTTTTGAGACACCCTGTATAGACTAAAATAATTTTATACTGTGGTCTTATCCGACCTGTATATGTTCCAGTATTTACTTTTTTAAAAACCCCATAGTTATCCAGCTACAGACCGTGTCGAATATGGTGGGCCACCCTGTATAATGAATTTATTTATGTTATGCTATTAGGCATATGATTTTAAATAAATAAAGTGCAAAATTAATTGTTTTTATAAGTAAAAATAATAGTTTAAAAAACTAAAAACACGCTTTTATATGCAACCGAACTAAAAATTAGAAAATAATTTTTCATTACAAAGAGTGTCACTTCAGAGTAAAAAGCGTGGGGTGCATTTTACTATTTTTTCATAACTTTTCCCTCATAGATATTTGCAAATAGAATAATTATAACATTTAATATTTTAAGCACCCCACGCTTTTATTCTGAAGTGACAAACTCTTTGTAATGAAAAATTATTTTCTAATTTTTAGTTCGGTTGCATATAAAAGCGTGTTTTTTTAGTTTTTTTAAACTATTATTTATTTTTCATTTTTTAGTTCGATATATCAATTAGTTTTCTGCGGTCATGTGATATTTTGTTAAGATTCGGTCAGAAGCAAATATTTACCTCTTCGCATTTCTGTGATCCTAATACAAAACCAATTTTTAACTAAAGTTATTAAATATTAAAAAAAAAATGCTCCAGTTTATTCACTAAAAATTCCTTCGCCATTTTGTCAAGAGTAGTATTAGGACACAGGATCTGTAAAGGAATTTATTTATCCTGGCGGTCCTAATCAGGATAACGGGATACTGTTTTTAAATTATTGCATTGTCATCGGTCCTTGATACGTGTGCAAAGTTTCAAAGAAATTGAATCGCTGGGAGTTGGTAAAAATTAGGCTCAAAGATTCCGTTACATAGATAGATAGATAGATAGATAGGTAGATAGATAGATACACACCAAGCTAATAAAAGCGTGTTAAAAAGAAATAAGTTCAGCATTTTTTTTTTTCTCCGAAACGGCTGATTATCAGACATTTGTTGTAAGGAACTTTTTACTTAGAATAATGAAAGAAATCACCTCTAGAAGTTACGAACATTATTTCCCTAATATCCTGCATATATATTTTTAAATCAAAAGAGCATTTGGTTTATCGCGAATCCAGTCTACAACCGACATGTTAGTAGAGCAAAACACCTCTGATGCAGTTTAAAAACAAAAATGGAGGGTTGCCTCTCCCTGCATTGTCCTCGCGCATTGTGATTCGGATGTGTCTAGACAGACAAGTTTTCATAGGGTGAGATGCGTTGTAGAAGGAAGTTTGGCGCAATGTGATTTTACCTTTGGATTTATTAAATAAAACAGTATTTTACTTGTTCTGTTATTCTGATTTTGTTTGTTGACCTTTGCTGCAAATACTGTCAGTTATATTTCTCAAAAATTAGATTATTATCTTTAAATCGCATGTTATGAAAATCGTTATTACATTTATGTTGTGTTATAGTGATGCTGCTCTTATTTAGTGTATTTTTATTTATTTCAGTACATATTTTAATTTGCTTTGGTAAAATTGCTTAATAGCTAGAAATGAATGCCATAATTTAGACCCTTTCTTACATAGTGGGTGTTCTTCTTATAAATGCTATACTATTACTACTCATATACTATTTTTTGAATTTTTAGGACCAAAAATAAATTTCATTAATAAAGTGGTAGAGCCCTGTTTAGTAGTCCAGTTTTAGGACTAAATTTATGGTGTTATCGCTAGCAGCAAATTTGTGTATGTAACACACAAAAATAATTAATAAAAATAACAATCATATAAAACACAAAAGAAACGCCAGCAAATGTTTTATGATATCTGCTATATCCGTCTTTAGTTTATCATTATGACGATATGTAAAAATTTAATACTTGTAAAAATATTTTAATATTCTTATGATTGGCGTTACTCGTTAATCTAAATTGTATATAAAGAAAATATACATTTTTGCAAAATTAGTTTTTGGTTAAAGTAAATGGAAGCATAAAGTTGTTTAAATAAGTAGAACACTCATTTGTACTAATTTAATGGTTTTACCCATAGATAACTAAATAGACCATTTTGGAAGATAATGAAAATTAATAATAAGTGGTTTATTTTTCGAAAGAAAATAAATGTTAAATGTAGAAACTAAAGATTTTAGATTACATTTATAGTTTAATATATTGAAATGTATGGCTGATTGTTACAGTTTTTGCTAAAGATGTTTTAAATTGCATTAAAAAGTACTCTTATCAGTGAATAGAGACGCATTTTTTACAAAAGTTAAGTAGGTTGAAAGTAGTTAAAGTTTTTTTAAATTCCGAATCTGTGAAAGAATTGTTGGTATCTTAAATAAGTAATGTGACGCTCTGGAATTTGTAATAATAGTTATTTATTAGATAAGTGAGTTATATTACATATAAGTCACGCAAGAAAAGTTTAACTCTCGAGCCCGAAGGGCGAGAGAGGTAATTTTCTTAAGTGACTTATATGTAATAACTCACGTGTCTAATACAAAATTTTATCCAACACTTTCGTATAAATCGTTTTTAATACCGAAAATAATTTGAAAACGTCATCCATTATTTGTTACTTGTCATTGTCAACACCAGCAACAAAATTTTGTATTGTCTATAATTCACTAGTGACTTATAGTACACTTTACATCCTCAAAATCTGATCAATTATGTAGATATTATACATATGTAAGTGTTGGATAAAATCCATTTAAACCTTAAACGCAAAAGAAAATAATAAATAAAATATGTTTACTCTTAGTAAAACATTTTTACATATTTATGCTTTTCGTAAAAATATGATATCGTGAATCTAATTAATTTTTAAAACATATTTTTTTATTAGGGGTCATTTCTTTTTATTGCTTACACACTTAAACTACCATTGTGTATTTTGTACATTGTAAATTGGATTTCCTTATTGTGAATCGCATTTAAAACCAGCAAAAACTACATTAAATATTACTATTATACAGCATCAGCTAAATCAAAAGGTTCACAGAGAATGCGTGCCAAAGAAACGGTTCAACGCGTGTGGAATACCAACAGGTAAAAAGTAAATAAGAATTTCGGCATCTAAACAAGGTGATATACTGCCAATGACATAACATAATGGACCGGCCTTCTCGATCGCTTATTGACGCCAGAGCAGTGCGAGAGAGATGGAGCTAATTACGGCAAAAACGTGCATTTATATTCGTTTACCGTTAGAAAGCAGTTGAATTTAAAAGTGATTTATTGTGTTCTAAAGTAAATTGTGATCAAAATTTTTAACTATAGTTGTTGATTAACATGCATGTGCAGCTATAAATTGCACTGCAAGGTGGAAAAAAGGCGACACTACGAAATTCCACAGGTAGGCACCACAAAAAGGCACATTGTTTAGATAATATTTTCATTGTTATGTTTAAGTAGATACAATTTATTATTTATTATTTACTGGTGTTATAAGTTTAATAAAAAACCGCATATACTAAAAAAATCTTTTTTAAAATACTATATTTTATACTTTTGTATAATTCTTTATTTTTTATAGCTACTTTAACACAAAATATACGTTTAAATCATAAAAACTACATTAGACAAAGGATAAACGAATGTTTTTTAATATATAAAAAAATATTTTAATTTAAGATTGAAGTAAGCGGTATCTTATAAAAACACTCAAAAATAGTAACAAAAATAACTTTACAAGAATTATATAGTTAAAAAATATGTATAAAATGTACTAAAAATGCATTAATCTTTTTATAAGAATTCGAAAAAAGTTTAACAAATAAGCACAATGTTCTGAAAATGTACTTTAAACACCATATTCTCATTTAAATTCCATTACTTGCCGGGCTTTCTTGCCGTAATTAGCTCCATCTCTCTCTCGGAGCTCTCTCTCTCGTTGGCCGCAAATAAATTTACAGCAGCAATACGTTCGGAGCCGGTCCATTATGTCATGTCATTGAATACTGCACAGTGCTTCTATATGTGGACAAAAATGCAAAAATTTATATTTTTATGACAACTTAAATGTATGTAATAATTTAATATGTATAATAATATTACAGTTTTGCTTTTTGTGTTAGCAGAGTATTGTATTCTACTCAATTATTAATAACTGACCTATTTTAGTGCAATAAGACCGATACTATGTTTGCCCCAAAATCCCTATTTCTCAACACACTGTTCATAGTGTTTTGTTGTTGCTTTTTAGCCTATGTACCTTTTCATTTAGCTGAACCTGTATAAATATATTTTTTAAATCCTTTAAAATTATCACTAGTTTTTAATGGCTAAAAATATTAATTTATATTCCTAAAAAACAAAACTAATTATATGACAAAAATTATCGCTCTTCTAAAATCTGCGATTCCAAAAATCTTACCATTGCTGCCATTAGAAAGGTTTCTTTGAAAACCCCAAATAAAAAAATGACCTGCGGCTTTGTAATTACTTGGTGGATTTTTTCAAGTTTTCAGTTTTTATTTATGGTATGCGTTTCTTTTAAAGGTGATCATTATTTTATACAATAATCAGGAAAAAATAAAACATTCTTACATCTGCTTTTACAATCAGCCATTTTTTAGATCGGTGCAAAATTGGTGCTTGAAAAAATTAAATAATTATTAGATTTTCTTTGTGTGTCGCTCATAATAGTATTAAAAATTATTAAAGTGATATTTCTTTATTGACGTTTGTTTATTTAGGTTCTGAAGCATAAAGTGGACGGGGTCCGAAGAATAACGTCGCATCCGTTGCTACCTTTATGTAAGTTGTATATGTACAATAAATATATAAAATATAAAAAATATGTTACGATACCAATTTTACCGCTTACTTATTTGATTTTTAAAAATTTATGAATTAACTATAGTCTTTCCAAGTTCCATATTCAAAATTTTAAACCGTGATCAACGCGTAATATCGCGTTTTTGTACAGCTTTTTGTTGAAAGGCAATAAAACATAATTGTAGGTTTACAATTATGTCCATTGCTTTTAATCAATAGATTCAAATTCAAAATACTTTTATTCATCACTTAAAGGTTACACAATGGGTATAAACTTATCAGACTAGTCACTTATTTAAAATAAATAAATATATATATATATATATATATATATATATATATATATATATATATATATATATATATATATATATATATATATATATATATATATCAAATTTAAACAATAACAAAATAAACTAAATAAATACGGGACTAGTCACCAGACAAAAGTAATGTATATCAGTCACGCCTTAATATCTAAAATTCTAAAAATTCTGCGACAGAGTAAAACGCGTGCATTATTAAAAATTTCTTAACTTTATTAATAAAACCTCTCTCATTTAAGGTTATATCGACTAGCGTACTAATTTTGTTATAACACTTAATACCCAACTAACCGGAGAAGCTTGTGAAACGCTTAATCGAGAAAATGGCTGATGTATCTGTAAAGAACTCCGAGTATCATAACAGTACATATCACTATTACGGGTAAATTGATTTTTATTTTTTCTAATGTGCGTAATCAGCAAAAGAATATACAAGCATGAAAGTGTTAGAAATTGGTACTTTATAAATAATAGCTTGCACGATGAGCGTGGATGTGCGTTGTCTATACACCTGATTATGCATTTCTGGGTTCTGAAAACTTTAATCATATGGGCGGAAGAGCCCCAGAATAATAGGCCGTATTGAAGATGGGATGCACGCAGCCAAAATACAACAATCTTAGCACGCCAGTCGACACAGTTTTCCTTAAGTTCCTTTTAACATAACACACACTACTAATCTTATTACATAAAGAGAGACAATGAGATTCCCATGTTAGCTTTCCATCTACATTCAGGCCCAAAAGCCTAAAAGAGTTTGTGCTCTGTACTGATTTACCATCAACCCTTATGAGTAAATCATATTCCTTAGTAACGTTTTTTGGCACGAACTGCATAAAAAATGTTTTGTTAGGGTTTAAAATAAGACCGTTGTGGATACAATAATTTTGAAACTCGGTAAATGCCAAATTAGATTTATGAGCAAGAAGGGCCGGGTCTTTATGTTTTATCAGCATATTTGTATCATCAGCATAGAGCACAGTTAGATCGGGTGCACCACAGTATTCTTGAATATTGAGATGTACAGAAAAACGATATAACGCGTTATCACGCGTTGATTACGTATTAAAATATGTACATAACTTGGACTTTAGAATTAGACTATCCCTAATAAAAACATTTTTTTCCATTTTAAAAAATTATTATTTTATAAAACTATTTGATAAACTTCTGTAGGTGTGCCAAAAATATTTTAAAACGGTTTTACAGTACTTAAAAGGGATTTATAACATTAAAAAACTTATTTGACGATGAAAATTTTGTTTCTGAGATGATATTTATCACTACTGTCAATAAAATTAATGTGTTAAAGTAACATTTTTATTTTAAATTCCCTTTTATATCTAGTACAAGGGCGACCTTATTTCGTGTATAAATAGTGTTGGAACACTATGTATGAAACTTAGAAATTTAATACGATTAGGTTAGGTAATAGGGCGATACACTTAGGCTGTTTATGTAAAACACCCTGTACACTTCCTCAAAAATTTCCCTTAAGATCATAAAATAAAGTACACTTTTTCTAATTATATTTTTGGCTAGTTTGACTAGGCATACATACAGGGTGTAACAGAATGTTGCAAAGAAAATTTAAATGCAGATTCGACATCAGAAAATATAAAAAAAAGTATTTTTATTTGCCTAATCTAAAGAAAGCACAAAAATTTTACATGCATTTACAGTCGGTGCAATATCTTTTTGTTAGAAATATTCCTTCAGTTGCCACTCGATGGCGCCACTGGCCCTATTAAATTATTAAATGTAAATAAGTCATACTTTGGGACTATAAATAAAAAAAAACACCTGGACAAACAATGTTGTACATTAGTTTAAAAATCCAGTAACCCCAGTTACTAACCCTGGTTAGTACTATAAAAAATGTTTTTTATTGGTTTAAAAAGTCAGTAACCCAGTTACCTACTAGGTATTCATTATTAATATAATGTGCCCAAAGTATAGTAATAAATTACCCCTTTAATGCCATAAATAACATTAAAATTAAAACAAAATTGGGTATAGGATATTTAAGACATGCAAAAAAAAAATATTTTTTTACAAGTTTAACACCCTGTACCTTGAGAACAAGGAATTTGCGGACCCATGTTTATATGAACTTTTTTCATATTTTCAATAGTAAAATATGCCATTAAATTGTGTTAAACATTCTGTAACACCCTGTATATGTGACTATATCTTTTATAGATTTAACTGGAGGAACTGACGGTTCAGTTCAATTATGGGAATGGGGACACCAGCAACCTGTAGCTACACCAAGACCTCCCGGTACATATGCCAAAGTAACTCGACTGAGATTCTCTCAACATGGAAATAAATTTGGTGTGGCCGACTCGGACGGCAACCTAAGTCTGTTTCAAGTTGGGTTGAGCGCGAACGCTACATGGCCATTCTTTGTAAGTAAAATTATTGACATATTTTACACTTAAGACGTTTTATTACAATGATAGATCGGTTTTCATTAAAAGCACAACTAATGCCAAAGTCAAATTTTATTTTAATTTGGCAATAAACCTCGATGCCATTTTTTAAAAATATGCCATACACGTCTAGCCAGCTCTGTTCTATCAGTTGAGTTTCAATGTGCTGAACACCAGCATGTAGTAGTTAGACAATAAACGCATGCAGTCAAAACCCGCCGAACGCTTTAATGTAGTAAATTATTAAAATTAGAGACAAAAAGCAAAACCAAAAATATGCAAACTTATACCTATCCGTATACGCAACGAGAGACAATACGTCGGCGATCAAAAAGGTTAAAAGCACAGCTTAAAAGCATACTTACGTAATGTAATTTAAAATCCTTGATGCAACCACCTAAACTAATTTTGTTTAGGGTTTGTATCCCAACCTAACAGTTGTCAAACAGATGCATAACAGTTTTTTCCACAGTTTTTTCGTGATTTTACTGTGGTTCAACTTCTCTTTATTACGTGTTTAATTTAACAATGGATGCAACTTTGGATCCAATCCTTTTAGCTTTAAGCTTTTATCTCACTTGTCAATCAATCAATCAAATTTTATGGTAATGAATCTTCTTCTTTTTAATTTACTAAAGTCGGGATACGTTACCGATGGCGATACAGATACGTGTGCTGCATTGATAAGCTTAACGTAACGGATTGGAACTAACGTATCGCTTCTGCGCAAGGGCATTACTATACAGATAGGAATCTGTGATGATTTTTAATTCTCCGATGCTTGTGGCAATACGTATCGAGGCAACCTTAGATACAGGGTGGTGCCCCTTTGTTGACCTTGCAGGGTATGGCAAAAACCAAAACAGATATAACAAATCTGATTGCACAATTTTTATTTAGATTTTTGAAACAAATTCGGTGGTAAAAGTAATATTGTTTTGCAAAATTTTATTATTTTAGCGCTTTTTTCTTAAGATAAAAACCAAAAAAAAAATGTTTTTGCCATTTTTGTATTCTTATGGTTTTGACCTCATGTATATAAAGCAAGCTACCCTTTATTCCGAACAAGGAATCACCTTCTAAAATGTTTTACAATTTGCTTATAAACACCCTGTGTAAGATTCCAAATAACCTTATCTGTGTAATGAAAATTATATCTACGATTTTTTAGATTTAGATGGTTATATTTTCAAAACTATGCGAGATAGACATATTAAATGTTTGCAATGGTAATATAATACACTGAATTCTACGTAAAAAGCTCTAACACTTTTCTATTAACATTTTTTTTCTATCTCTAATATCAAGCGAGTTACAAGTACATAGAAAAAGACAAAATTTGAACACTCTGTATTTCCAATACAAGTCAAGTTAGAATGATTTAATTTCATCACTGAATTTGTTTCAAAAATCTAAATTGAGATTTTGCAATTAAATTTAGAAGATAAAAGTAACCAGAAAAAGCAAACCCGTATGTATTCGTTACTATAAAAATGAGTACTCGTTAATTTTGATACCCAACAAATCGAATCGAGTCGTATGTTGTATCGTATGGTACGCGAGTAGAACTGCAAATGAACTATTGACGGAATCTCCTAAATTATAAGGTTTGTTCCAGCAGAATGTAGGAAACATGTTAGCAACAATCGTAAAACGCAGAAATTGTTACAAACATTAGTCAGAAATGTTGGCAACAGTGTTCTGCTGGAACGAAAAATAAACAAGGCGTGCATACTGCTTATACGTCAATACAAGAAAGGTTATGTTAAAAATTGTCAGTAATGTTTGAAGAAAGTTTGCAAACTTTTCAAACAGTTTCCAACATGTTTCCAACATCTTAAAACTACTGCTGGAACGACAAATTTGACGTTCGCAGAATCCGAACGGTTGCAAACATTTCTGACAGCCTGCTGGAATAAACATATAATGAAAAAGCAACACTGGGGTCAAAATTATTTATTGACAAAACCATTTAAACAACAAAAATCTTTTGTTGTTAAACTGAAATTAGACATATTAAATAAAAACATATTTTAAACAAAAAAATTGCTACAATAAATGCGAGGAACGAAATCGTGCGAGTAACGAATTACATTCGACAGTAACGTTTCGTTATTCGGGACTAGACGGCGCACCCGTTACTCACTACCGAATACATATGGTTTGCTATAGGTCTAATCAGATTTGTTCTATCTCTTTAAGTTTGCGCTATACCCTGCAAGGTCAACGAGAAGGCGCCACCATGTACAAAGTAATAATACTTAAGACCAGGAACTTTTCATTTATTTTTAAATTCTAACAATTTACGAGCTACGTTTGACCTTGAATTATGTATCTGTTTAGACCGTCTTTTTTGCGCATTGGAACAAATTACCCATGCTAATTTTTAACTGACACGACGTGTAAAAGGTATTATGGTTTAATTTAAATTTAAAGAAATAATTTATATAACTCTTAATTATACAGTGTCTTTTATTTATGTTAATTTATATTTTGTTTCAGACGCACAACTGTCATAACAAAGGCATTACTGATTTTGTCTTTCTTGGATCATGCAGTTTACTTGCGACAGGTTTGTTAAATAAGATATTTAACTTAGTTTATTAATAATGACTTTATCCTCTCACTTTAAAAAGTAATAAAAGAGTAACATTATAGCGTCTTATTTATATTTTTAGCTGGACACAGTTCAGAAAACAAAAATGTGTGCATATGGGATTCCATATTACCTCATAACAAGGCGTTAGTTATGGCATTCACTTGCCACGATCAAGGAGCCAGTAGTTTAGTGTTTGCTCCCCAACACCAGGTAAACACATTTTTTTAATTTATAATTTAACTGATTACAAAAATATAGTTGCTCATACAGCTTGTCTTCGGAAGTAGTTACCAAATGAAAAACTTTTTAATTAGGGTGTCCATAAATTACGTAAGGCGTTTTTTTGAAATATTAGAACCACTTCCCTCCTGGTGTGATTTGAAGAGATTTTCTTCAACCCTCCCCCCACCCCAATCTCACATTACATTTATTGGAATATAAAAGGTACGATTTTTCAAACCGGACAGTATTTTGTCGTCAAAATAATGTTGTAAAGCAAAGAAAAAGTGACAATGCATCACAGGATACATTTTCCCGGAGGTACCTGCCCAAATTTCGTTAACTTTTTCCCATTCTAGCAGAAGAAAAATTACGTGTTATTTGGATAGATCCCCCTCTTTCCAAGGTGAGATTAGGTAAGATTCAAGTCGACCCCCCTAAATGCCTTAAGTAATTTATGGACGCCCCCTTATTAACTACAAGAAAAAGTGCCTCTTAATTCTTCCTAAAATGTCCTGCTTAGTGACCCAAAAATAAATGTTCCAAAAGTTGTATTTTCCAACACTAAATTTATAGTAAAGTCATGAAACAGGCACTTGGAGTGAGCAATTCTAATTTAAAAATAATAATAATAATAATAAAACGTTTCTCAATTGGTAATAATTCGAGAAGACAGGCTGTATAGTACTAAATAATTCTGTAGCATAAAATATCAATATATGTAAGTATGTATATCTTTTTTAGGTATTAATATCTGCAGGCAAAAAGGGTGATGTTTGTCTAATTGACGTCAGATCTAAAGCGATTAGGCATAAATTTACTGCACATGAAAATGCAGTTAAATGCATCGCCATTGACCCACATGAAGATTACTTTGCTACAGGCTCTGCAGATGGTGATATTAAGGTTAGTATCAGGTCTCGGCTACGATAACAAGCGGATGCAATGAGCGGAGAGTATCAGATCTCTGTACTGGTTACAATATTTTGTGGTAAACAGCGTTTTAAAACCAGTTTACATACATTAGCACCGCTCATAATATTTCGGCAGCGGCAGGACATTTTTGCTCACGTATATTGCAGCCGCCTAATTATTTTAAACTACAAATTCTCTTACGCTACCACAAAGATCAAAGGCAGCGACCACACTCTCCCCTCTCAGCTGGCCGCTGACGCTTGGTATCGTATCCGTAGCTGTACTCTCCAAATTTCCAGAGTTTCACAGTAAATATTTAATACAAAATGTTAATATTAAAATAATAAAAAAAAATTTAATTAAAATGGTATAATTTAAAATTAAAACGAAAAATTATAATTAAATTGGTAGAATATCAAATATAAAATAGTATGGCTTTGACGGATATACATGCATTACATTTTAATGGCATATTCTACGTCGAAAATAAACCCTAGTTTCGTTTATAAACATATGTCTGGAAACACTTTCTTTTAGAGATAGGTGTTGAAATTCTAAGAAAAAAATACATTTTTTTATCATAATTTTTTTACCGCTCTGGATACTTAATTGGTATTTGGTACATTGCTTAATAGCAGCAAAAGACATTTCTTTTTAGGTAAAAAATTGTTAAAAATTACCAGTGACGTCCGTACCATATTTTTATGGACTATTTTCAAGAAAAAATGGTGTGCCACTGCTTTTACTTAAAATAAAATAATTTTTAAAATCCCCATTAAATTTGCAACAAATTTGATCTCTTAAGTTTTTCCCGAACGAAACATTTAAAACCTAAATTTTCAAATTATTTTTGTGAAGTTTTTATTAACATATTTGTCAGCATCAAATTGATTTTTATTTTTTTTGTTTGAAAACAATGCATTGTTTGGGAAAAAGTCAAGAGATCATATTTGTTCCAAATTAAATGGGAATTTTAAAAATTATTTTTATTTTAGAAGAAACCAGTAGCGCATCATTTTTTTCTTGGTAGCGAATAATTTTTTTCTTGAAAAATAGTCAATACAAATATGGTAGAGACGTTACTGGTATTTGTTTTACAATTTTTAGACATAAAAGAAAATGTCTTTTGCTGCTGTTAAGCAACGAACCAAATATCAATTAAATATTTAGAGCAGTTTAAAAATTATGATAAAAGAGTAATGTTTTTTTCTTAGAATTTTCACAACATGTATCTCTAAAAGGAACATTTCCGGACGTACTTTTATATAGGAAACTAGGGCTTATTTTCGTTGTAGAATATGCCATTAAAATTTAATGCATGAATTTTGGAACACCCTGTATTAACGTTTTGCAAAACAAGTTCTTTAATTTACACCTATTAAGCTCTGAGCTTGGTGAATTTTAAAACAATATGTTATTGTAATAGCAATTATCAAAATGTAAGCATCGGATTGGCTAAACTTAACAGGCGTAATTTGGTTAAAATTATCTAAGTGACCTTTATTTTGCTGTTAGTCATATCTAAAGCAGATAAGTTGACCCCTAATATTTTTATCATTTAATACATTTTTAATCTTACTATAGTGTTTTTAATGTTTAATAAAACATTTTTACGAGATAACAGTAAAGCAAGCATAAAAACTTAAGTAAAGTCGCCAAGCTATCTCAATTTTTAAACTAATAAATAATAGTTTAAAAAACTAAAAAACACGCTTTTATATGCAACCGAACTAAAAATTAGAAAATAATTTTTCATTAAAAAAATATTGTCACTTCATAGTAAAAAGCGTGGGGTGCTTAATATATTAAATGTTATAATTATTATATTTGCCAATATCTATGAGGGAAAAGTTATGAAAAAATTGTAAAATGCACCCCACGCTTTTACTATGAAGTGACAATATTTTTTTAATGAAAAATTATTTTCTAATTTTTAGTTCGGTTGCATATAAAAGCGTGTTTTTTAGTTTTTTAAACTATTATTTATTTTTCATTTTTTAGTTCGATATGCATTTATGTATGTATCTATGTTAAAATGCTCCAGTTTATTCACTAAAAAATTCCTTCGCCATTTTGTCAAGAGTAGCTAAACCTGAGAAAAGTTTAGAATGTTGCCAAAAGATGGCAACCCAGGTGTTGTTTTTATAATATAATGGATTTTTTTTTCCTGGCGATCCAAACCAGGATAACGGGATACTGTTTGCAGATTATTGCATTGTCATGGGTCCTTAATACGTGTGCAAAGTTTCAAAGAAATCGAATAGCTGGAAGTTAAAATTAGGCTCAAAGATTCCGTTACATAGATAGATAGATGGATAGATAGTTACAACCCAAGTTAATAAAAGCGTGTTAAAAATAGTAGCGTTAGATCTGGTTTATATTGCAAAAAATATAAATTAGGTGTTTGGTGATTATTTTATTATCATAATTATTGCGATACCGTTTCAATATTTGTTTTTTTTATACATGGTGTTACACCTAAAACTTAAAATTTATTTACATCATAACTTTTTTCTTTGACAGATATCGCAAAGATGGGGCGCCATTTTATAGACAATCACACAAAAACTTAGATACTCTTAAAATAAGATACTCTTTATTAAAGTCGATAAACCTCACCGTTTAGGCATAATAGACATCAAAGTTTTCAACAATTTCAATCAAATTACCTACATACATACAAGGTTCCAGTAACTCAACCGACAAACTTTACAGAAAATAAGAAAAAACTTCATATAAATATATGTCCTAAACGTCTTAGTTTTTGAACTACGGTATGATAAATATTTAAAAAAATTAATTTTAACACCCCATAGTTCAAAAACTAAGACGTTTAGGACATATGTTTATATGAAGTTTTTTCTTATTTTTTGTTTTAGAATCGTTTGGTTAAGTTTGTCGGTTGAGTTACTGGAACCCTGTATGTATGTAGGTAATTTGATTGAAATTGATGAAAACTTTGATGTCTATTGATGCCTAAACGGTGAGATTTATCGACTTTAATAAAGAGTATCTTATTTTTTAAAGTTTTTGTGTGATTGTCTATAAAATGGCGCCACCAGCTTTGCGATATCTGTCAAAGAAAAAGTTATGATGTAAATAAATTTTAAGTTTTAGGTAAAGTGCCCTTTAGCGGTATTTAAAAAAGTATTTTTGTCTTAAAATTTTATAATCTGCAAAGCTCGATTTGTGTGCCAAATATCAACTGGATTGGTTAAAAAAATAAATGCAATATGGCGAAAAACCAAAATAATAATTGAACTTTGACGGCTTGTAACTCGAAAACGAATGACATTTCGAAAAAAAAATTATATGAAGCTCTTATTTTTTAAACTAAAATTAGTAGCGTTAGATCTGGTTTGTATTGCAAAAATATAAATTAGGTGTTTGGTAATTATTTTATTATCATAATTATTGCGATACCGTTTCAATATTTATTTTTTTATACAGGGTGTTACAGATTATTGTTAAGAACATTTAAGAAGATATAACAAAAAGTTCATATAAACTTAAAAACGAGGAATTTGCGGATCCATGTTTATATGAAGACATTTTTAATTTTTATTGTACAAAAATAAAGAATTATATCAGCTGGTTGGGTTAATTTGGTAGTTTCTAAATCAATAATTAGTTTTTTAATATCTTTTAAAATATACAGGGTAGGACAGAAAGTATGATTTTTTTTTAAATTTTAAATTTAGAGGCTGAAGGACTTAGGTCGATATCCATTGTACTGTTATATAGTTTTGTATTTAAGAGGATGCCGTAGCACGTTAAATTGAGCTAAAACGCGATTCGCTGCCGTTTTTAAATATTTGTTTGGAAAAAAGTTGTATATAGAAAATTTTCTTTAATGATCCAAAGATTATCGGAAAGTTAATTGATTTTTGGTAATGTTAATAATTAAAAAATAAAATTTCCCAAAATTTAAAAACCGTAAAAATAACCAACTTTCCGATAATCTTTAAGAAACTTTTCTATATACAACTTTCTTCCCAAACAAATATTAAAAACGGTAGCGAATCGCGTTTTGCTCAATTTAACGTCTCCACGGCATCCTCTTAATGGTGCAATAAATCACATTAAGTAAGTTAAATTAAAACAAAAAAGAGTTTTAAAAATACTGCATTTGATATGTCTATCATTATTAGTTTCGGACATATGGTTATCCAAATTTAAAAAATAAGTCTTATTTTTAATTATGTAGGTAGGTTATATTATGGCAATAATGGCCCAATAATTTTTTGTGTGTGCATATTTTTAAAATCATTAAAGATAGACCCATAAAACATAGTATTTTTTGTACCGCTCTTTAAACTAGTTTTTAAATGGTGATTCAATATACAGGGTGTTAAATTTAAAGAAAGTCATACTTTTGTCATACCCAGTATATCTAAGGAGAAAAAATAAAACAGTATTAGGTATAGCAAAGAATATAATAGCTACCGCAATAGAATTACGCACACGTCTAAAGAAATCGGCGCCGAAAATCGAAGCCCTCTTATAAGCCCGCTTATACTTTAAAAATTATTCTTTTCTAGATTTGCATGGCCATATTTCAAAAACTTATTCAGATAGGTATATAAAATGCGTATTTGTTTAAAGGTTTTAAAAAAAAAATTTAATGTTGAAATAATATACATGGTGATTCAAAAGTCGATCACGAAACTTAGGGGTGATACTACTTGACAAAATAAGGGTAGAGCTTCATATTGCATTTATTTTTAACCAGTCCAGTTAATATTTGGCACACAAGTTGACCTTTGCAGATTATAAAATTTTAAGACAGAAGTACTTTTTTTAAATATCGCCAAAGGGCACTTTAACTAAAACTTAAAATTTATTTACATCATAACTATTTTATTTTGACAGATATCGCAAAGCTGGGGCGCCATTTTATAGACAATCAAAAACTTAAAAAATAAGGTACTCTTTTTAAAGTCGATAAACCTCACCGTTTAGGCATCAATAGACATGAAAGTTTTCATCAATTTCAATCAAATTACCTACATACATACAGGGTGTCCAGTAACTCAACCGGCAAACTTAACCGAACGATTCTACAACAAAAAATAAGAAATTTTTTTATATAAACATATGTCCTAAACGTCTTAGTTTTAAAACTATAAGGTATTAAAAATTTAAAAAAAATTTAATATTTAACACGCCGTAGTTTAAAAACTAAGACGTTTAGGACATATGTTTAAATGAAGTTTTTTTTCTTATTTTCTGTTGTAGAATCACCCCGTAAAGTTTGTCGGTTGAGTTACTGGACACCCTGTATGTATGTAGGTAATTTGATTGAAATTGATGAAAACTTGATGTCTATTGTGCCTAAACGGTGAGGTTTATCGACTTTAATAAAGAGTATCTATTTTTTAAGTTTTTGATTGTCTATTAAATGGCGCCCCCAGCTTTGCGATATCTGTCAAAATAAAAAAGTTATGATGTAAATAAATTTTTAAGTTTTAGGTAAAGTGCCTTCTGGCGGTATTTAAAAAAGTAGTTTTGTCTTAAAATTTTATAATCTGCAAAGCTCAATTTGTGTGCCAAATATCAACTGGATTGGTTAAAAAATAAATGCAATATAGCAAAAAACCAAAATGAAAATTGAACTTTGACGGCTTGTAACTCGAAAACGAATGACATTTTGAAAAAATTTATATGAAGCTCTACCCTTATTTTGTCAAGTAGAATCACCCTCTTAAGTTTCGTGATCGATTTTTGATCACCCTCTATAGGGTGCTCCTTTTAAAAAAATTATACTTTTCGTCGCACCCTGTACATCTTAAGAAATAACAAAATCTGATGACTAATTCGGAAACTACAGAATTAACCCAACAAACTGATATTTTTATTTATTTTGTACGATAAAAAATAAAAAGTGAAGAATGGCGTAAATTCATAACTTGACACCCTGTACATCATTTTTTAAAAAGTTTTTGATAAAATTTTTTTTCAGATTTGGGGTGTAGCAGTACCAAATGTCCTTCTATCCCTTCCCGCCGAACACGCAAGAAGCAGTTTCTTTAAAAACATAGGTCAAGGTGTCACACAACTACAAATAGATTCACACTCAAAATTGTTTTCTTGTGGAGCAGATGGGAGTATGAAAGTCAGGCAATTGCCAGATAGAGACACTTTGCTTAACCACCATTACTAGAAGGTTTTAGCGGAAAAGTATGAGTATGGATTATATTAATTTGAAATTGTTCGGAAGCTTCGCTGCAATTTATATATTATACTAGAACGAATATATCTTAGAAAATATTAAGCAAAAACAAATTTTACAGTAATATGTACTAAATTAAAGAAATTGTTTAATTGGTTAGGTAGTCTAAAACTTTAATTAAACTATTCAAAGTGAATAATATGTCAGGGACTATTGGGCACTTTATAAACCAACCAAATTATTAAGAAGGTGTTTGATAGTAATCTAACCTGCTCTGCAATTTTTTTTTTTCATAAAATATCCACACTGTAACGCTATTCTTTTTTCTCTGAAATTGTCCAGTATTAACAGTTGTTTTGGTGCATTAGTACTTGTAATGCGATTAATATACTGAAATAAAACGTAAGATAGTCGGCCTAGCCTTATGCGCCTTTGATTGTCATAAGATAAATTCATTTAAACATTTTACATTAAACAAGCTTGTGATATTTAAAAACTTTTGGACTCTATTGTCTTTATGTTTAATCATTCACACAACGTTTCGGCAGGGATCATCTACTAAGAATAGTTAATGCACTTTCTTGGGCCGCGTTTGAAAGCGGCTTTTAAACAGTGCCGGCAAGGTCGAACCACCGTAAACCATGCGAAGCGAACGACTGCACAGTATAGAAAAGGATAACAGGCCTTGTTTTTAACCAGCGAGTGGCCGGAGGAAAGACGGAGCAGGAGGGGCCTGATCGGAGCTGCGTCGAGTGAATTAACCATTTTTAGTTGATAAACTTTAGTTTCCAGCAGTCCTATCTCTGTCCGTTGTAAACTCTTTAAACTTGAAAACGGACAGAGATAGGTCTGCCCAGAATGTTGTGTGAATAATCATTATATATAATAAAACTAAGTTGTAAAATGTGCGTGCCGATAAAACTTGAAAAGGAGTCCCGATACGATAAAGAAACTTATATAGTGTGATAGCCCTTTATCCCCCTCGAACAAGAAAGTTCCCGTTTTACCCTAAAGGGCGTATTTTTAAAGATATAAGGACTCTTCCAACCCTTTAACTTGGAAATTAAGTGTAGTGGCGCCATCTGTTGTCGAGTATTTGAACTTCATTCAGAACAACGGTTATTTGTGGCTCATATCAACTCCCGAGCGAAGCCGGGAATCATAGCTAGTTAAAAATAAAGACAATGGAAGCCCGAAATTCTTTTTAAATATCACTCTTGAATCATTGTCTGGCACATTCAGATTAAACAAGCCTATTAGGATTGATTAGACATAGTCTGAATAACATCTAATATTAATAAAATCGTATCTGCAACTCTCGCGGCGCCTCAGAGACAATAGGAGAAAAATATACAGTAAAATTATCCATAAAACTATTAGTTATTTTCTTAGGAGGGTATTCTTAATAATTACGCTATTTTAAATGATTTTGTCAAACTTTTTATCCCGCCTAATCAATAGTAAAAAGTATTAATAAATAAAACGAATTGTGAAATTATTCTGGCATGATGAATTTAAAGCCAAAGATCTTTTACTAACTAATAAAAGTATTGGTGTTTTGAAACTATCGCATTTATAGTTAGATTATTTAGTGTGTAAAAAATGTTTAGATAGATAAAATAATTATAATAATAACAACAACTTATCGGTTGTTAATTAAAATAATTATATTGTAAAATACGTAAGAGATTTTTAAATTGCGCAAGCTATAAGTTACTATCTAAATAGATACTGTCATGCAGCAGTATTTTTACAGGATGTGTTAAACTTTTGAATAAAAAACTCAAAAATATTTGTTTCTTTTGAATAATTTAAAGCTAGATTTATGTCTGTCCTTTTTGACACTACCGACTGTAAAAGAAATATAGATTATTATTGTTATTATTATTGAATTTAAAACAGCACAGCTAATTATTGCTGTGGGTATTTTCCAATTTGGCGCACATTCTGTATTAAAAAATGATTAATTATAATATTTATATTATTTTTTCTTTAAACTATTTACACTTGGCTTAAAGTTTGAAATAACACAAAATATTTGAACTTTATATTAGAATAAATTTATAAAATTTACTATTCATGACATTATTTTCATAGTTACTTATAGTTTGTTGGATAACTATTTGATAAATATTGGAATTAGGATTTTCTGCACGTTGTATAACGGAATGTATAGTGAAACGTATTTTATTTATTTGGTTTTACTTAAAAAAAAACAGTACTTTTTTTTAATTTCAAGGCTTTACTCTTCAGGTTTCCCTCTCTGAAACTTTTGGTTTTAGAGAGGATTGCCGCTGCCTTCCTATGAACAGTGCTGACAATATGATAAAGTAAAGATTTCGATACTTCATAAAAAGATGCCAATGTTTTGATATTGCAATAATTATATCATTTTAAAACTGTATTATACGCTAACAGCAATGGAAAAACGTTTACGAAAAGTAAAAATCCGGCTTTCTAACAGCAAGTTTAATACAGACTAGCTAAAAAATTATTGTTTTTATTAATTCGTTTATTGTAAATGCTTTGGACTTACGGAAAACTTCCCACTTTCTATTACATCAGGCGTTGTCTCAGTTTTTGCCATTCTTTTGGCGGTAAAATTCAAATTACGTCATTTTACAGTGCCCAATTCCAGCTTCTTCTCTTTTACCACTAGCTCCAGCTTTCTTGCTTAAGTGTTCAAAGAAATCATCGCAACATTGCTGGGTCCTCTTTCCCTGAGACTGGAACTGAGGTAGTCTGTAGATAGCTGGTTGCAACAAGTCCCTTTGTTTGGCTGAAGGCAGCTAGATTAATAGCCAAGGACGGGGAGAGTGAACATCACTGACTTCTCTTCCGTCGTTTCTTTCTGAAACTCATTCATAAATTCTTTCCTTGGATTTCATTTTCTCTTTCTCGTAATTTGTTTCAGAATTGTGATATCCTCTTTTTATGTCTTCAACCGAGCTAGTCTGTAGATAGCTGGTTGCAACAAGTTTGATTGGCTGAGGCAAGCCTGGAAAAATAGCCAAGGACAGGGGCAATGAACATCACCGACTTCTCTTTTATTGTTGCTTTCTAAAACGCGCCCTTGAATTATTCCCACTGGTTTCATCTTCAGATGCCTAAAATTTCTTCCAGAATTGTGATATTTTGTGTTTGTCCCCATTCTTGATTGTGATAGTACTTTTGGCTTTTTGTTAGGATCTATCTCTACACGTGAACTTTTGATGTTTGGGACAACTATCAAGTGACAGTGGCAGATTAAAATACATTTGACTATAGGTTCTATGTACAAAATAAAGAAAATCCTTCTTTTGTTATATACATTGTGCTTTATATACTATTAAAATATTAAAATCTTACTTAGGACTACATATTGTTAAAATGTGATGTATTTAAAGTATTGTCAAATTAAATTAATTTTAGCTCACGATGGCGTACCGGTAACTATTTTAATTTATACATTTATTAGTATTTGTTTATTTCCTACAAGCTTCCTAGATATAGATACGCTGATATTTTATACCTTTTTTGCATATTACTTGTTTTAATTTTCTAGTCATGCCTATTGTAGATTTTATTTTTATAGTTACGTACGCCATTACATGTTTTTATTGTTAATATTTTATTATCGTATAGATAACTGAAATGTAATATGAAAATTAAATACCTAAATAAATATGCTATAAAATGTTTATTATTTTTGATTGTTCCTTTTTTAAATAACGCCTATTATTTCGAGATTCAAGTAATAGTCCGTGGGTCAGAAATGAAATAGACTTCAAAATAAGAACACTTTTAAAACCTGTTTAGGTGGGTTCCTTTTGACGAGTCTAACACGAACATGCTTACCGCAATAGAGGGAAGCGGCGCTTTAATCCATCCTGTGTTAAATGTTTCTGCTGTCGGACTGGGCGAACGCGTCTCTTTTTTGTCAGACAAGTTTACCACAATGTTTTACTGGCAATTTTTAAACATTGTGCTAAAATCGTAAGGGTTACACTCACGTAGCCCGCCCCAGAACATGTGTTTGAGCCTTATGGCTTCATGACTGTAACCTGTAAACCTTCCGCGGTCTTCGAGTAGTGCGGTTCACGTTTACGTAGAAGTCTACATAGACTTCCCGGGCAGGCGGCTGAATATTCACGCTAAATTGGGGCTTCTTTCTTCTGGGGCTAAGCGCTGTGAGTGAAGATTCCAAAAGCCTGAGGTTTTTACGTTTTGGTGTTGAACACATGCTGTCTTCGTATGGTCGAGGAGGTGCGCATGCCTTGCGGAAGAGCGTCAGTGCTGAAAGTGACGGTTATGCGCGAAACCAGTAGCAGCCCTTTGCTTGACAGCCACAATGTATGCATGTTCAGAAGTTCATCGCTGTTGTTGATTGTCTCAAAGTGTTTCTTATTCATATGCTAGGAAACTCTGGGAGTTTCGAGCTCGATTATCCAGATTTTCCACGGACAAAGCCGGGAAAGCTTATAAGCAATAGCTTATATGACCGGAACGGGAGAACTGGCGAATTGACTTAGTATCAGAGCCATAAAACAAAGAGATAGATAGATTATATTGCATGTAACACATGTCCGACATGTCCGACAAAAAAGTGACGCGTTTGCACTATCCGACACCCTAAACATTTTACAGGCTGGGTTAAAGCGCCGCTTCCATATATGGCAGTATGAGTATTCGTAACAGACTCCTCAAAAGGTTTTAAAAGTGTTCTTATCATGAAGTACAGTTTATTACTGGCTCAGGGACTAAAATAAAAATTAATGATGCCGTTCCTAGGAAAAAAGCCGTACTACAGTAGCAGATACAATGGTGAATGGGTGGGGGTCTATAACTGCCGGGGGTTGTCTCTCCCTGCCCTTTGGAGTTGGCGCCCCTTTACCATTAAAATATTAGCAAAGATTTCTACTCCTTAATATTTTTTCTTTAAAAAACTATTTCAATTTTTACGTTTTTTTACAGAACAAAAAATAGCTGGTATAAACATACCACTTTCAAAGTCTGACATTTACCACATAAAATTATTATTTTATAATTTTTCTTATTCTGTCATCTTCGTTTGTCGGAATTTATCAGAAGAGTGGCTTAAATTGCTACCCGGTGAAAAACTACTGCAGGTTTCATAAATCAGAACTTTTACTATTTTTATTAAACAAATTCCGAAAAATTAAACAATATAGTTTTATTGCGTTAACATAATGCCCTTGCCAAGTAAAATTATTTACAATAAAAATTTGGTTATTAATCGTCATACAGACCATAAAAACATATAAAAATGGGTATTTAGTCGTTGAGATATTTATCTCAAAAATGGGTCATAGAAAAAAGTGTTACGCTGCCGCCACACATTGGGCGAAGTTGTGGCCAAACTATTTGTCGAAACATTTGGCAAACTATTTGTAAGCACGCGGACTCGAGAAAAGTCGGGCCAATCAAGACGAATGTAGACGAACTACCCGTCCACACAATGGTGTTTGCGAAAGTTTGTCGTAGTTGGCCCAATGTCTGGCGACGGCATTAAATAAAAAGGTTATACGTAGGGTGTTCAGAAAGTTTTGAGATACTTTGTAACTAAACGGTGCAGGAAAGTAACATTGATGTTTTTTGTTTGTACATGTCATGACATGTCGTAGTCCTACATAGTTATTAGTAAACTATCAGTTTTGCGCCAGTTCGTGTCCAGCGATTTTAGCGCAATGGCGTCGTGGACGACTATCGAGTGCCGTGCAATTTTGAAATGCAACTTTTCACGTGGGTTATCTCAAGAACAGTGTTTAGAAGAAATGAAGCCTATACTGGGTGATGACTGTCCATCTCGTGCGACCATATACAGATGGTACAAACATTTTCAGCGGGGCTCGTTTTCGCTTGAAGACGCCTCACGCTCAGGTCGACCGTGTGAAGTAGTTACCCCAGAAAACATATCTGCCGTCCAAAAAGCTATAAAAACAAACCGAAGAATTACCTATCGACAGTGAGAAGAGACATTGAACAATAGTTTAGCAACATTACACAAGATCATACATGAGCACTTGGGTTTTAGAAAAATTTGTACTCTTTGGTTTCCACACAAGTTAACTCCCGAGCAGCAGATGCAAAGAGTGATTTGGTGTAAAAAATGATGTCCAAATTCCAGGAGGGTAAATCTAAAGACATAGTGTCGATCGTCACGGGAGATGAAACGTATCTTTATTATTACGACGTCCCAACTAAACAACAGAATAAGATATGGGTATTCGAAGGTGAAGAAACTCCGACCGAAGTTCGCAAATCAAGATCTGTAAAAAAATAATGATAGTTGTTTTCTTTGGTTCAAGAGGAATAACTGAACGTGTTGTGCTCCGAGAACAGAAGACCGTAAATGCTCTCTGGTACACTACAGTATGCCTTTCAAAACTTATAGAAAAGTTAAGAGTAAGTTAAGTAAGTAAGTTAAATCAAACTCGCAACTCGCTAACTGGTACCTTCATCATGACAATGCCCCACCTCATCGAGCTGAACTTACCAGTCAATTTTTGATAGATGCAGGCTTGAGACTTTTGGAACATCCGCCTTATAGCCCCGACTTGGCGCCGTGTGACTTTGGGTTGTTTTCTTTTGTCAAGAGCCAACCGAAAGGACAAAAGTTTAAAACTGGAAGACGCGCTACTGGAGGCGTGGGATAAAATATGCGCTGAAATTTCAAATGAAAAGTAGAAAGCTATTTTCAGTGACTGGTTTTTTAGAATGGAAAAGTGTATTTAATGTGGTGGAAATTATTTTGAAAAAATCAAATAAATGTACGTATATCTCAAAACTTTTCGAACACCCTACGTATTAAATTAAATGAAGCATCTTGTGGTAATCTTAGTTTTGACCTTCAAAGTAACATTTACAGATATTTTAGGGTTAAAATTACTTTTTAAATGGGAATTCCCATTTTTCTTGCAGAAATGGAAAGTCCTAATCCGAAATGTTTATACGCCGGTATTCGCGTTAGACTGCCTCCTTTCCACGCATTGCTTCTTTAAATGTTTAAGTGGCTGATTCTGTATATATTCTGATATACAGGTGTGAAAACCAATTGGCCGACCGTAGGGAATTAAAAGCATAGGAAATATTCTAGGCAGGATGTGAAGTGTTCGCGTCGCGGTCCGACGAAAGGCGGAAGCTGTAAGCCAGGAGTCCCTAATCTCGTTCTGCACGCGCTTTTTGCAGCGGTGAATTGTTGGAGAGTACATAGTAGAATGGTAAAAGGGATTTGAAGCATTAATCGCCTATGGACGGTAGTTGGGTTTCCACACCCGTACCTATATATTCTGTACTCCTATAAATTTGTGGTCAAAAGTCGTCAACAATTTATTAGAGGCAAAATATACAACTAGAAGTTAATTTAACCTTGAATAATAAACAAAAGAATTTTTAAGGTCAACATCAGGTCACGATAAAATCTCCTGTTTGATTTGCTACAATTTTTAAATTTAAAGCTTTTCTTCTATTACTTTCTTTTTAATGGCAATAAGCACAATCTGCACCAGATATGTAGATACCCATTAAATAAATTTTTCCCTAATAATACTTAATATACATAAATCATTTAAACATATGAAACATCCATTTTATTTAAAGTTTATTTAAAAAAGTGTGTCTTGCAAAGCAGGTAAATTTATTTCAGTTTATTTCTGATATTATTGGTTATTAAATGTTAAAATACATTTTTTGTTTAGAGGTAGCTCTTATTATTTGCAATCTAATGCTAATATATCATATTAAAGTTTAATTTTAATTAACGTCTATTTAGCTTTATAAAGGTCACACACAAGCTAGACTTTTAAATTGATCAAAATTAAAAGTTCAGTCGTAAAAATTACTATTTTCACAACGGTCATATATAGAAACCTACACACAAAATACTATGTAACAGTCGTATGGTTATTTCTTAGTTACATAACCTAATCTATATCTGAATCTTTAGGCGCGTTTTGTTGCATTCTTCTGGGTTGAGAAAAAACTGCTAGCAACAAAACGGTTTAAAGAAAAAATTAAATGTGAATTGTAAAAAGGCGTCATCATAACCTTAAAGTAAAAAATCAAAGTTTGCAGCAACCACGGACGGCCCCAAAACGAAAACATAAATAGCGTTATATCAATTAATTTAAATTACAAATATTTTGGAGTGTTGTAAATGATTCGTAAAAATTCGTAAAATAATGATATTTGCCGAAAAAAAAAAGATATTTATTCTACTTTTTAATACGACCAAAAAAAAAAAAGGAGGCACAGATTTTGGGTTAGAAAATTTTTTTTGAAGTTCATAGCCAATATGAACTTATTAAAGGAGTTAAGACAACAATTATTTAAGAATGTGGCCTCTAAGGTAAATGGGTTACAAAAGTGTATGTGGTAAATAAAGACTAAGACAAGCCATTAATCAAGAAGTTGCTCTAATTTTCTGGATTTTATTATTATCCATTATCAATCCATTTGCCATCCCACAGACAGATGATGATTGACATCTAGTGACCTTTACAACCGTAGTATCAACCCGTACTAACCAAAGAAAATTCTAACATAAAGTTACAATATTCAAGAGCAAAACAGCTTTAATATTTTTCGCTACAATGGACGTGTCAGCTGTTCTCTTATATTTTCTTTCCTCCTTCTCGTTTACTAAAGGGAGAGGGGGGTTCACATCGACCGTTAAAAAATGCTGATTTTTAACGTTAATATGGGTTAAAGTACTCCATTCTAGTACACTACATAAAGTGTTAAAAAGGTAACTTTTTTAACACTTCAAGCTTTTACTTTGAATTAGTGTTTTTTTCAATGCCTACTACATACACTTAAATATCAATTTATTTAATGCAACAGTAAACGCGGACATCAACTGAACAAATGGTCAAGTTACCTTTGATTTCGTCATTATTTCTTTTAGTTCATGTGTCACTAGTTTAAAAATTTGACATTTGCAAATAAATTTAATAGAAATTATTGAAAATTATTAGTAATAATGAATTTGGATGACTAAGAAATTGAAAAGGAATTTATACTGTTTTAGTATTATTTTTACAAAAAAGTAAGTACATCAATTTTTTAAAATTAAATAATAAATGCATAGTAATGAAGAGGATTGTCTCTTAAAAAATAGGAAGGCTATGATTTTTTTTGTTTGCAATACTAATGGCTGGGCTTCAAAATTAAAACTAATAAGTTTAGATAAATTTAAAATGTATAAAATGGTATTTTTAAAAATTTGTTATACGGTCGTGGAAAAATATAGTATGTAACATCATGCATGCCAGTGTCTTTTTTTTTTTTTACTCATGGGATTGCCGCACTCGCCTAACGGCTCGTGCTGTCAAACTTCCCATTCGTAAAAAAGTATCACTTATGCACTCGTTACATAAATTAGTATTAATTAATTAGGATAAAAACTGGCTGATATTTATTTCTTTAGGGTCAAAGTTGTGAACCACATTACTTTTTTATTTTAAATGCTTAACAAACAAATTTCAAAAGCTTAATAAATTCAAGAATTTACCGAATTCTTGATTTTTATTTACATATTCGAAAGCGTCTAGACAAGGAGAAAACCTTCTTACTCCATTTTCCTGTCAATTCGCCGATAAGCATCAATTTACACAAATTTATAGATTCCGATTCGGAGTATTAGGAGAACAGATGTGCACCGAAAGTTTCCGATATCGACAGAAATTTCCAATATGCGATGAGTCCCCAAACACAAAACCACCCTCTTTTTATACCTTTTTATTTTGCTCCGCTTTTCCAGGTTTTGCTTTGCACTGGGACGATAAAATGCCACTAATCGATCGGTCATGACTAAATCTTGCATCGGATGAGCCGTTTTGTCAATTATTCACCCAATAGAAGTATATTTTATTGAAAAAAAAGTACAAATAAAACATTACCAAATAAGCAAAAATATCTCTAGATTTCAAAATACAACACTTTTATCTTTTAGTATATATAGCGATATGGCCATGCCGAGAATCTGAGAAATGATAAATTCAAAGAAATATTTTTATTTTTGGGAAATGCAAAAATGTCCTTTTTTTATAAAAAAAAAATATACGATAAATACTTTACGGGCGCCCAGTTCCGTATTATCCATTAGGCTGACTGGGCTACAGCCTAGGGCGCCATGAAAAATAGGCTCCAGACAGGGGAGTAATGAGCGCTAGACAGGAGAGTTTTTAAAAAAGTTTAGGTCAGGTGGGAATTTTTGGTGACTAATTTCTCTGTGAATAAGGTGCTTTAGAATGAAATAGGCGGATAAGGAGGGTATGACCTTTTTTTGTAGTAAGTAAGGCAGTAAGGCGGCTGGCACTCAAAACAGGCGCTTTGGAGTAAAAGGACTTTTTTTTGGCTTTTCAAAAATTATTTTGGTGGAAAATAGGCGCTCCGGAAATTTTAGCCTAGGGCGCCTCAAACAGTTAATACGGCCCTGCGAGCGCCACTGGTGGAAATATGATTTAACCTTGTACGCCCCAAAAAAATTTTTATTGTATCAAAAAAGCTTTCCCATTTTTTTTATATCTAAATTAGTTTAGAAGTTATCATTCCTTTAAAATAATAGTGGCTCTTAAACTGGGAGAAAAAATGCTTTTAATTTATGTCTTTAATGTAAGATAATTCTTTTAAGTTAAAATATCATTAATATTATTTTAAGAACATCGGAATCAGAAGTGAGAACACTAAAGATTTATGATTTAAGCTCTTAAATATCTTAAATATAGGTTTTAGATTTTAACAAAGAAATTTAATGTTCTATCAAAATGGTGGCAATTTTCTTTAAAATGATAGGTTCTTATTTTGAGAACCCTACTGCCACAATTTCTTTAACCTCATGTCCGAAGAGACCTATTTCTCTAATGTAAGTATTCGCTGGATGATGCTTTTCCAGTACGGTATCAACGGTACGATTATAATACAAATCCCGAACAACGAAAGTTTTTATAAGATATTGTTATTCGTATTCAACTTGGACCCAGGACAGCCAGTTTGATAAGGTCTCATTAATGATCCTTTACTTACAAAAAGGCTTCCACTTTGTCCATCGTCGGGCTGTGGGGGATTTATCGCTTTTATAGGTACTTCCATGGCTTTTGCTCTGAAGAATTGTCCAGTATAGTTCCTCCACTCATGGTTCCCAACAGAGAATCTCGTGGTTTCGCGCGTATGCATCCCTGTACGGTCCAGCTGGACAGGCCCCGAACTTCCCACTTTGTTCGTTTTTTTATCCCTAGAGTTTCTAGAATCTAGAATGTTGGACGTGCTGCTCGCGGAGGTCTTTCCTTGCCCCCAAACCTTCAAGTATTTAAGTCCCGTGTTAACAAACTCCCTCTTACCTCGTTTAAGACACCACGGTACGTTAGTATTTAGGCTTTTAGCCTTCGTGGTTTGTCCAAAGATAAAAAAAGGTCAGAATATGTAATTATTGAGCTAAAAATACACTGAAAAAATCGATTTATCAAAGTTTGTTTTAGCAGAGGTGGTATTAATAGGGGTAAAGCCTGTTGATGCCCAAGGGGTTCTTTAGAAAAAAGTTTACTCTGACAAAAAGCTTTTATTATGGAATTTGCAAAAAGTTAATCTTTGCCTACCCTCGTATTTTTTTTTCGTGAATTTGATCAAGTTTTGACAACAAATGTTCAATTTTTCACGCTTATATAAAAAATATGGCAATCCAAAAATGGACTTGTCGTCGCAAATTCCAAAATAAAAATTTTCTTTACCAAAGTGCTGTGGTGAATAACGTCTGGTATATATTTGGGTGGGTACCATGTTTCACTTTTTAGATAACCAAAACTGAAAATTACTCGTATGGCCTTGGTAATTAAAGTAGTTTATGTTAAATATTTAATGTATTATTTAAACCATTGTATAGTAACTAGACATATTATTAATATACATATACCATATTTTGAATTCCTTAATTAGTTTGTGTAAAATTACACCATTGTTTGTTTGTTTCTTATCTCTAATCCTTTTTTATTATCACCTAATTAATTCTTACTTATTTTTATAATTGTTTTAAACGTCTTATCGCAAACACAAGATTTTTTAAATTTTGGTAGGTAACAAGCTAAATATAAAAACTACACGTTTTGCTCTTTAAATAATTTCAGGCATAAATCAATCACCCATCATATTGTTTTTCACTCAAGTGTTGTAGTAGCTCGCAGAACAAAATTTTAGAACGGGATTTAAAATTTGATAATAAAACAAACAAGATAAGTAGGTAACAAAAGAAGAAATTTAATAAAAATTAAGTCATATATTTTGGCCTTTAAATAAATATAAGAAACATGGTGTGTGGCAAAACTTACTGATATCAAATGTAAATAATATATCAAATTCACTGCCTAGGTCGAGGAAGTTGATAATGAATTTTTTTATTGTTGTGACATCTCACGATGGCTTATGCCTAAATACCAATGTACCGTAAGTGCCGGGTTATTGGTTGTTTAACCCATTTTTACCCTGATCCGTCAACGTTATCCAAGCACTAAAACATGCATTTGAGAGACCACTATATTATGTGAATAAGGGTTTGGTTTAGAGCCCTTTTTTGTTTTTTGCTCCTCAAAATGTTTTTGAGTACAATATAAAATAAGAAGTTTGGCCCCCTAGCTGAATGGCTAATTACGCCAATGTACAGGTTGCGCGAACGATTTGATTAAATTGACAGTCAAATTGATCGAATATACAGGGTGGCCCACCATATTCGACACGGTCTGTAGCTGGATAACCATGGTGTTTTTAAAAATATAAATACTGGAACATATACAGGTCGGATAAGACCATAGTATAAAATTATTTTAGTCTATACAGGGTGTCTCAAAAAAGTGTGACGTATCAAAGTTATATTATTTTTAAATGAAACACCCTATATTTTATAACGGTTTTAGATTCTAATTTAAAAAATAACTTAAGTTTGTTTATAGTAAGTGTCTAATTTTATTCGTTTTTGTGATATTTGATTTTTTGAAAAATGCAGAGGTAAAATTAAATTGATTTTACTTTAACACTTTAAACTTTAAAATGTGTAACAAGATTGGAAAAAGTCTACCATATCATATGTAGGTCAAATCAAGATCAAATATTGTACAGGGTGATCAAAAAATAATTTCAATTTTTCAGAAAATCAAATAGCTATATCTCTCTTATTTTAAATGGAACACCCTGTATTTTTTTACGTCACATGATGACAAATTAAATACTCTTTCAAATAGGGTATAGGATGCCTATACCTATCTTTTGTGCTTTTTTAGTAAAATCTGCTTTTACAAATTTTTAGTCCAAATGTTTATTTAAATTAAAGTTGGCTGTGACATAGCAGCCATTTGAGCCATTATTATTTTTCTTAAGAAAATAACAACGACCATTTATTGATTACTAGTGTTTTAGTCAGTTTAAAAGAAATTTCAATGATTTTAAATAAAACCCTTCTTCTACAACAACAAGATGATATAAAACTGGTAGGATGTGAAAAAAATGGTTTACTTTAGTCTAGAGTTAATCTTGAAAAATATTCCAGGAAAAACCATCTGATAACCTTAATAATTGCTTTAAAAAATTTGACACAGTCATTATGGGTAATGGAAGAAAGGAGTTATAGGTCACAGAATGTCGTCATAACTCACCAGAGGCGTTATTAGGATTGTTTAAAAACACAAGTTTTATCATTACCACATTCAGCTGAAATAAGTGTTATTGGAAGTAGCATTATAAGCAACTAATGCATTTTTTTCTGTGAATTTTAAAAATAGTGACAGATAATACAAAATCTTTAAATGTTGTGCTTTTTCCAACAAATTTACATTTTGCAATAACGTCTTAGTAAATAGGCATAGCTATATCACAGCCTACTTACATTTAAATAGACATTTGGAATAAAAATATGTTAAAAGGGAATTTACTTAAAAACTATAAAAGATAGGTATAAGCAACCTATAACCATTTGAAAGAGCATTTGGTTTGTCATCATGTGGTGTAAAAAAATACAGGGTGTTCCATTTAAAATAAGAGAGATATTGCAATTTGACTTTCTAAAAAATTGAAATTATTTTTGATCACTCTGTATAATCTATGATCTCGATATGACCTACGTATGATAAGGCAGACTTTTCCTAATCTTGTAACAAATTTTAAACGTTAAGGAGTTTATATTCCTAAAATAAAATTAATTTAATTGCACCCCTGCATTTTGAAAAAAATCAAATATCACAAAAACGAATAAAATTAGACACTTGGTACTATAAACAAACTTAAGTTATTTTTTTATGTAGAATCTAAAACCGTCATAAAATATAGGGTGTTCTATTTAAAAAAATATAACTTTGATACGTCACACTTTTTGAGACATCCTGTATAGAGTAAAATAATTTTATACTGTGGCCTTATCCGACCTGTATATGTTTCAGTATTTACTTTTATAAAAACCCATGGTTATCCAGCTACAGACCGTGTCGAATATGGTGGGCCACCCTGTATGTATGTATAATGTTAAGATCATATTTATTTCATTCTGAAAGCGATGCCGCCAAGTACACAAAAAATAATAAAGTAAATAAACCCTTTTTTGAACAATAATTTATTGCAGCAAAAATATTCAACTTGACGAGTACGCCACGTGCCACAGTTTTATAGCAGGCCAGAGACGAAATAAGAGGGTGTTTTTTAAGTACGTGATATGTGTTTTCGCGATGTTTTTATTTATTTATCTAAAAATATGTAATCAGGCTCTGTCAGATGCTATGTACTTTCGGAAAGGTTTGTTTTTATCATTTTTTGTGTACTTGGCGGCATCGCTTTCAGAATGAAATAAATATGGTCTTAACTTTACCCATGTACGACATTTTTCTGCCGCGCGAAGCCAATTTTCAAAGTTAAATAAAGATAATAAATATTGCAGCTACAATGCCGGGAATCAAGAACTTTTCCACTAAAAATTTCGTGATGTTTCAGAAACTTTTATAATATTTAAGCTATCACTTATTCACTGTTTGAGGCGCCCTAAACTGGAATTCCCGGAACGCCTATTAGGCCTATTATTTTCCACCAAAAAATTTTTTAAGAGGAAAAGAAAGTCATTCTCTTCTTTTCGCGCCTATTTGCCTATTTCATTCCAAAGCATCTTATTCACAGAGAAATTAGTCACCAAAAATCCTCACTAAACCTAAACTTTTTAAAAACTCCCCCTCTAGTGCCTATTACTCCCCTGTCTGGCGCCTATTTTTTCATAGCGCCCTCAGGCTGTAGCCTAGTCAACCTAATGGATAATACGGCCCTGGGTAAAAAGCTGCGACTATTTTTAATTAGCCCTGTATGATACATTTTTTATTAGTTTGATTTAATTTTCTTTAAAGTAGCTATAACAAAGATTTTTTAAACAAATTTAATTAACCGCCAACTTTAAATTGGTTGCGCTGTGTCTAATACGAACCTAGAACTTTACAAATATGTTTTTTAAAAAGGCAAATATACTGCGAATAGAAATGTGCATATAAAAATTTCATATTTACCGTATAAACTTGCTTATTTTATATATTCCTACTAGCTGACCCGGCAAACGTTGTTTTGTCATATAAGTAATTTTACTAAGTAATTTCTAGCCTAAAAATTAAAAAAAAGGTAAGGGTGGACAACCCTTATCTACACTAAGGGTATGAAAAATAGATGTTGGCCGATTCTCGGAACCTACTCAATATGCTCTGGGAAATTTCATGAGAATCCGGTCAAGCCGTTTCGGAGGAGTATGGGAACGAACGCGGCTGTAGACACGAGAAGGTACATATGTAAGATGAAAGTAGAACAGGTTATTTAAAATTAAAAAATAAATACATAGGTCAAACTTTTATTAGACGGCCATGCCTTGGTATTTAGACATAACTTTTGCCTTTTACTATTTTGCTAATTTTTTTAAAAATAGGGGCACTTTGGTACTATGCAGTTTTCAATCTTTTTGACCTACCCTGTATACCATGAGAACTTTTAAAACTAACTATTGCTTATACAGTTTAAGACCAAGAGAAACAATAGAACATCGGGTTTTCGATTTATTCCAAAAAAATGAACTTGTTTTAAAATGGAACACCCTGTATGTGATATCACCATTCGAAGAGCTTAAGAGGAAGTCCACGTGATATATTAAATTTTTAATAGTTTCGGAAATATGGCCATCCTCAAGAATCTGGTAGTAAACTGGCATTAAAAGACACCCTGTATATTAATCACCGTTAAATACGATATTTTAAAGAGGTTTAAGAAAATACCCCATTTCATATGTCTATCTCTTTGGATATATTACATGTGGATTTTTTGTAAGTTCGTCAAGGGTTTTTAAAAATAATTGTCTATAAAACTATTTGCCAAGCCAATCTTACAAGAAATATTTGGGTAGGTTTAACCGATTTAAATTTTTTGTAGGTCGAGGTGGTATATGGCTAGATTATTTCCTGAAAAACTTACATTAAAGCCCACAACACAGAATTTTACTGATAAAGTTTGAATTTTCTTTCAATTTTGACAACTAGTTTGAATGACAAATATTTATTTGCAGTTAAACAGCACATGTGGTTTAATCACTTATCTAAACAAAATTTATCCGAAAAATGGTGGATTCTGATTGGTTTATTCTCTATTGAGGGAAATAATCTTAATTAAACAACGCCACATAATAATATACGACGAGTTTTATTCTTAATTATGGCGCTTGCTTGATATCAGAATAAATAAATTAAAAGTAACTGGTACCGGCGACTGCAAAACCAGTTTGTGTGTGGTGTTGTTACGACGAGTACTAGAGTACAAAACGTGGGTACGACTTCATTTACAGTGTAAAGGAATTATGGCACCTAACGATAACTTGACAGCTGTACTCTATGGAATCAACGATTTGAGACTGGTATGTATCTTGTTTTTAATGTATACCTTCTCATTGGCTTTAGTTTTATCTGTATAAAGTAGATAACTCCATAGATATTGGTATCGTCACAAGCAAAAAACATCAATTTAAAACAGAACCGTATCCAGAACAACGTACGAATGTATAAGTTTAATAAAAAGTTTCTTTTTGTCATTTTCAAACTTTTTTTTAAGTTGGATAGTTTCTTTTTTTTTTCATTTAGCCCAAAGGTGGCAAAGTTAGCATTTCTTTTATAAAAGACTAGCCTACCCGCGCCGAGTTCGTTGGGCGTTAATTATATTTTTTCTAAGCTATTTGTTTAATCATAATAAAATATAGCCTATATAACATTCCTGAATAGTGTAGCTTTCTGATTGTGAAATAATTTTCATGATCGGTTCTAGTATTCCGAAGATTAGCTCTACAAATAAACAAACAAAGAAAAGACTTTTGTTATGAAATCTCTTTTGTATTCCTTTATATGTAAATCTTTATTTAATTATCATAGAAAAATAATTATAAAAACATTGATGATTTTTAAGTATAATTTTTATAAAGTATTCATTTCTTAAATTCTGCCGTTTAAAGGAAAAACACCATTTGTGTATATTATAAGTGCTATTATATACGGTGTTTTTCCGTTGGACGGCAGTTATTCTTCCTAGTGCACGTGAAATAAAGAAAATTAAGAAAACGCAGTTATTATAAATTATGATTTTAACAGGTTTGAAAAAGATTGCTAAAGGTCTGGATTTAAAAAAGCCATCTTGTTTTGTGAAAGGAAAGGTTTTTCATCGACAGTGGTGTTATAGGGATTAAAGCGCGACTGATATACATCAACTTTGTCTGGTGAATAGTTCTGGTTAGTAAGTAACTAGTCTGATAAGTTTATACTAGGGCTGGCAACTGAAACCGGTTTTCGTTTAACCGGTTTTCGGTTAACCGCCGTTTTGGCCAAAACCCGCAAAGCCGGTTAACCGGTTTTCGAATACATTCGGTTAACTCGCTTCTTTGAAAAAAGCGGTTTTCAAATACCGGTTTTTCGATAATCGGTTTTCGAATACCGGTTTTTCGATAATCGGACCAAAATCGAAAGCGGTTATTCGAATATCAATTAATAGGTTTTTCGGTTTTAAAACCGGTTTTTAAACATTCGGTTAAGCGGTTTTGAATCTGAAACCGGTTTTTTTAAAAACCGGTAAACCGGAAACACGCTGTATTATCATGATATGTTATCAAAATAAAACCATATGGTAGTATTTTGACACCAGCACATGTTTTAAATTAAAAATATTATGTTTGTTATTAAAGCATACTGGGTAAAACATACATACACACATGTGTGTTAATATTTAAAAAGTTCTCTGTTTAAAAGTTTATTCAGTAGCTTTAAAATAAAAAAGCTGGCATTACAATTAAATTTAAAAACGTAATTTGTGGAAGGCGGCATTAAATATTACACTATAAATATGATGTTAAAATAATGTTTTTTGAATATAAATGTTCATAAAATGTCCAAAATTTAACCTTACTACTGGCCGCAACACTCTAACAACTTACAGGGGTGAGCCAAATTAAACTTTGCACAGTCTTTAACTAATAATAACTTTTTATCTGTTGCGCCTCATCTTTTCATTACTCTTTGCAGGTCTATTAATAGGTAGATATGTTTGTCGGTTTGTTAATTTTGGTCAAATAGATTTAGACAGGGACTGAATCCCACGAGACTGTTTCCCAATATCACTGTATTTAACCCTCGCTGCTAAAGAAATCTAATTCTTACCTAAAAGTAAGATAGGTAATACATGTTTCTTCTTGTAGACAAACTATGGAAAATGATTTAGTAAAAAGCAAATCTGTCACCAAATTCTGGAGGATTTAGGAATTATAATTTTTATAGATTGGCAATTCCGTTGTGGTTAACGTTATTCTAAGACTGCGCAGTAACGCAAACATGATCCGTTATCGTTATATCCATACCTGGACTCCTTTAATTACGGATGAATATCGAAGAGTCTTATCGTTATCGTTATTGTTAAACTGCGTGGTTGCCGGATTGTAGAAATTTTTTAATATCAATTATTTAAAAGGCTTAAAATTTTATTGCCGCGTATTAATTAAAATATCATGTATACCAAAGGCTCTAATTAGCGAAAGATCTATAGCAGTAATAAAATCAAATAGTGTTAAGAAATTCAAACGGATCTCGCACTTTTACGGATATTCTAAATCAGTAATTAATTCAGATGTTACAAATCTGGCAAACAACTTGCTTTTTATTCTACTACCAAACTTAACCTTTACTTTTTTATTGTTTGCAATCTACTTTAAAAACGAAATCAACAGAAGTGTTTGCATATATTTAAATATCAATTTATATCTTATGAAGAATAAAAATTTTTCGTTAACTTTAAAATCGGTGAAACCACAGGCAAAAATAAGGTTATGTGTCGAAAGCGCAGACGCAAGATAAATTTCTAAAAGAGGCTGCAAAATCTCTGTCTTAAACTGTTGCCGTAATCGTTATGTTTATTAACGATAACCATAAGGGAGGCCAAAACGTCTGTTATTTTAAGAGGTGCAAAAATTCTAATTCAAGACTTAAGATAGCTTAAGAAAGATGTAACACAATGTTTCTCATCTGACCTCAGCACTACTTGTCACTTTTTTCAATTTATGAGGTTTTAGGTTTTATACTTAAAGATATGTAATTTGTACTTAGTGATGAATTGAATTGATAAAATATTATTTTTACTTTTATCTTATCCAATTTTAAAATTATGTTATAAAATGTGTTTTAATTCATTTCACCATCTATGTAGTTCGCAAAACATTTAATAGGTCTGCTGGTGTATTTACACACCCATAAATAAATATACATATATTTATTTATTTTTAATTTATTACTTGTTTTGTATTCATTAAATACACACCTCTGACATTGTTTTTACGACACGGTTATGCGAATTTTTATATAAAGTTAACAAAAGAAAACTTGAAAACATTATTTCAATAAATGGCTTTAAAAAACTCTAAACAAATGGCATGTAGGGACTCAGCGTTTTGTAAATATTTTAATGTCTTCTATTTTCACGATTAGACCTTAAAATAATTTCTTTCCCAGCTTGCAATAGAGCAACATAAAAAATTATTCTTTTGTATCCCAGTCCATGTGAAGGGGCCCACAATTTTCCACATTATCCGGCTTTATCTCTACAGTGTACGTATTTTTAGTGAAACAGAAACAATTTAACCAACCCACAGGATCAAGAGTGTTTAGACAATAAAACAAACGATTACATTTTGGTATTTAAACATATCGTGGCCCAGGACAAAAGCGAATAAAAAATAGACGATGGGTGTTCCCATCTCCGCCTGCTAAATTTTAAGAAAGGGGATGTACGCCTTATACCCATTGTTAGTAAAATTGTATATTCTTTGGTTTAAAATAAAAATTATATTTAATTTTCGTCATGTCATTTTTCTATAAATGTTCACTACTCCATATGAGTAACCCCATATAACATTTTTTGCCGGCGTTGTACATTTAATTTACTAGCATTGCCAACACTTTTTAATGGCAAGGCATTGGCAAAAAGGTATCAAAAAGACGCGAAAGTGGGCAATTGGCCGTTATTAGGCCACGTGTTGCAGATAATGTGATGGCATCCATCATTAATAAGTTATTGGCAAAAAAATGCGTTTAGGATAATGGCATTTATCATTAAATAAGTATTGCAAGTTTGATAAGTTGAATGTCCTAAAAGTTAAATAACATATTTAGAATTTTGTAATCGAAAAAATTAGAAAAAAGGCAGGAAAACTTTATCAATAACAAAATTACATAATATAAATTTTTATACCGTAACAATAAACCAAAAAAAGTATGTAATAAAATTAAAAAAGATAGTAAATCAAAAGAAAACACTTTAAAATAGTAAGTATTTAAGGGACACTTACACTCAATTTTCAGATCCAAAACATAGAGAGAAATATTTTAAAGGAGTTAAATGTTAAAAGAAAAACTATTAAATATATATATTGTTTTTATTAACACGTCGTTAAAACTTTTAATAAGGCAACTCCCTGATTTCATATAATTTTTTAAGGTAACTACAAATTTAAAAGTTTTAAACGAAATGTTTACAGCTCCTAACAGTCTACTTGAATAATCCGCCTTCTTGACTAGCCATCACCAATTAATTACACAACACACACTAATTAGGTAATGAATACACTTAATTATGTCTACTAAAAACTCTTTTCTTTAAAAAAGAAACTAAAAAGCTAGAAAACCACGTAGAAAACAATTGCACAAAGCGGCCAAACAAAAGCAAGGTTGCCTCATCTGTCAAATTGTCAAATCTTGTATTTCGGCTAAGCGGGAAATTTGAATTTATCACCTTCGGTCAGAAATCGTCGAAATTAACCTAGCTAATTTTACCATCATTTTATTTTTATATTTTTCAAAAATACATAATTACCATTTAAACATTAACATTAACAATAAAATGTTAGGAAAAGGCCATTTCCTTTAAATTATGTAAAAAAACATAAAATAATGTTGTTTAGCTGCCATTATAAATAAAACAGATCAAAAAAATAGCTCGAATGTTATTTAAATACCAATGTTAATAATATGGTTTAAAAAGTATAAATATGCGTTGAAGGTTTGCCTTCAAAAATCCAATATTTATTTGCCTGCAACAAAACGGCATGGTTTATTTAATTGGTATGCTGCCATTTTTGTTTGCTTGCCGGCAATTCGCTTGCATGTAAAATTTATTGGCAATTGAGTGTTTATTTAGGGTTAACTTTTTAATGCGTATTAGATGTTGGCATAATATTGCCACCAATTGCCAATGCTTTACCCAATGCCAATATGAAAATGTATATTGCCGGCAAATAGTGTTTGCTGGGAACGAATTCCAGGTGACGCATTTGGTCAAGAAAAATACATTGCCACATATCTTGCTTTTCGCAAATGTGTTTGTATATTTAAACACTGAATAGCCACCATTTCACCAACCACAACACCATTTAATTTGGCCACTAAATTTGTACTAAAAAGTAGGACTTAATATTAATGCGACGAAAAAGCTTCTATGTGAAACCACTCTTTTTCTTGATCATTAACTTTGATAAATTCTAATGGAATCCAAAAAATTCCATCAATTAATTTTATCACTTAACTAATATTTATTTCTTTTTATATTATAGGAACAGAGACCCATTCCAGTACCAAAAGATGACCGTAAGTATTTTGCTTAACATGTTTTTAAAAATATATTAGAAAAATAAAAACTAGTTAAATATTTCTTCTGTTCTTTTTTTTTTTTTTTGTTTAGACCGGATTTAACCTCCCCGCATGGTTTTCTATTTAACAAATAGATCTCCCCCCCTCAAAAAACATTTGTAACTTTTGGTATAAAAAATAATAAAAAAAGGACAAAGTGATGTAACGAGGTATTATCTATTATCTAAGAATTTAAGAGGTCTGTTTGTTTGTTTAATTATTTGCAAGTCATTAAATATTACAGAAAACTGTGGTAAACAGACGTCATAAGTTAATCCAAGATAAAAGCTAATATTAACTGATATATTTGAACATTAAACAATTTTTTTAAATTTTATTAGCAAACATGGTAGTAATAAATAAAGACTATAAAAAAATGCACAATGCAAAAGTTTTCCCCTATACGTGTCTTCTTTTTTAACCAGAACTAATTTTTAGGAGTCCTAAACGAATATGTATCGTACCTAATATTTAAACCAAAAAGAAAGTATTTTTAAAAGGAAATACCAAGTATATAAAAATAAGTTACTTTTAAAACTAGAAAGTTTAAAAATGTAATACTATACAGTGCATTTCCATAAAAACGAGCCACCCCGTATAATTCCGGTATATGTACACTAATAAAAATTCTGGAACACTTCAATTTTTGATTTTAAGCGGACACATTTTTTTGTCAAAATTTTCTTGTCTAGGATTATCCCCTCCCCACCAACACAAACGTCAAAAAGTTTAAATGGGAAAGGAGGTCAAGTATAATACCTTGTCTTAAAGAGGTTTTAATTCTCGCTTCAACAGACTTTCCTTTTAAAAATCGATTCAGTAGTTTCTGAGAAAACATACCTTAGGGTATGTTTTTTCAGAAACTTGGTGCCTTTAGCTCCTGTAGGTAACTTTTTATTATTATTTTTAAATATTAAAATAAAATTTGGTAAGCAAATATATCACTAAAATGTGCAATATTTCATGAATTCAGTTGTTTTTTGCTACTTCCAATTTAGCCGGAAACGACCTAAATTTTATTATTTTAAATGGGACACACGGTATATTTTTATTTATTTTAACAAAAACCATCATCCGAGTACAATGTCAGTCCATTTGCTACTTTTTGGCATCTAACCTTTAAATATGTTTAATTTTTATTCTGTAGTGCCATAAGTGTAACAAAATGTTAAATTTTGGACTACGTGGTCACGGCAAAATAAATATTTATAGTTTTTGCCCAAATAGCTCCGTCGGCATGATCTACTAATAAAAATATCCCCTCAAAAGGACGATTACCCGCAATAAAATGATTAACGGTAGTCGAGAAGGCACGGTCGTATAATACGACCATGCTCTCCCGACTACCGTTTGACGTTTTATTGCAGGCAATCGACTTTTTGCGGAGTTATTTTTATTAGTAGATTATGCCGACGGAGCTTATTTGGACGAAAAAACTATACATTTAGTTTTCCGTGATTTCTTAGGCCAAAATTTACAGTTTCATCGCCTTAATAGAACGCTAAATCAAAAATAGCCAATAGAGTTCATTGTTCTTGGAATGGCATTGTCTATTTAAATGAATAAAAATATATCAGGGGTTTTATTTACCTACGAACCAAATTTTTGACACATAAATAAATGTGTCCCCATAAATATAAAATTGAGGTGTTTTAGAATTTGTCTAAAGGTGTACAAATACCTGAATTGTAGGTGGTGGCCCTTTTTTTAATTGGAGTGCACTGTATAAATTATGTTAAGTATGATTTTTAGGAAAAGAGAAAGACATACAGTCACAAAGCGCATAAAGTTTTGATCTTACAAGTTTAAGCTTTAATTAAACTAAAACTAAGGATATATTCATCAACGACCTTCTCTCGTCCACAACTAATTCCATTCATAGTTTCGCCGACGATAGTACCCTTCACTCCAGCTTTCGGGTCCCTAAACCCATCACTAAACCTGACTTGGAAAATAAACGCAGAGCGATGCAGATATCTCTTTCGCAGGATCTTAATTTAATATTGGATTGGGGCGCCAAAAATCTCGTCCATTTTAATGCATCTAAAACACAGTCATGTTCCTTGTCGCGAAAAGAGTCATTAAATACTCATCCTCTACTTATGAGCGGCCAAGTTCTACAGAGCAAAGACACCTTCAATCTCGTGGGCGTCACATTTGAAAGTAACCTTAACTGGCATAAACACATTGTATCTATAGCCACGGCAGCTTCAAAAAGCTTGGATTTCTCTTTCGAGCTAAAAGTATTTTTCCGCTTCTAATTTATACACTTTATATGTGTCCCAAATCCGACCTCCTTGGAATATTGTTCTCATATCTGGGGCATGGCGTCCCCAACAACCCTGAGCATTCTTGATTCTATTCAAAGAAGAGCTATTCGTCTCATTAATGATCCTTCACTTACAGAAAGGCTTCCCTCTCTTGCCCATCGTCGGGCTGTGGGCGATTTATCGCTTTTATAGGTACTTCCATGGCTTCTGCTCTGAAGAATTGACTAGTATAGTTCCTCCACTCACGGTTCCCAACAGAGAAACTCGTGGTTCCGCGCGTATGCATCCCTATACGGTCCAACTGGACAGGCTCCGAACTTCTCACTTTGTTCGTTCTTTTATCCCTAGAGTTTCTAGATTGTGGAACCTGCTGCCCGCGGAGGTCTTTCCTTCCCCCCAAATCTTCAAGTATTTAAGTCCCGTGTCAACAAACTTCCTCTTACCTCGCTTAAGACACCCACGGTACGTTAGTATTTAGGCTTTTAGCCTTCGTGGTTTTGTCCAAAGATAAAAAAAAAAAAAAATATATATAAAAACTCATTATAATAGGGGAAATTAAAACACCCTTTATACTTATCTTAATTGACATTGGTTAATTATTTGTTTCAGAGGTTTTGTTACGAATGGAAGTTGTTGGTATTTGTGGGTCTGACGTCCATTATATGGTAAATGGTAGAATTGGACCTTACATTGTTACTAAACCCATGGTTATAGGTAGGTTATATTTTCGTAATATTATTATTTATTTTTTATTAACATCGAGTCTTTGGAGGTCCTTACCAAATGGTTTTTAAAATTATTAACTAACTAACTAAGAAGTCCGTTTCCGGACGTACATTCAACATACAAATATGTCTTTATTTTAGGTCATGAAGCATCAGGCACAGTGGTGCAAGTTGGAAAAAATGTCAAGCACCTTAAACCCGGCGACCAAGTAGCCATCGAACCTGGAGTACCATGCAGAACTTGTGCTTTTTGTAAAAATGGCGACTACCACCTTTGTGCAGACATTTTCTTCTGTGCCACACCACCTGATGACGGAAACCTTTCTAGATATTACGTTCACGCAGCTGATTTCTGCCACAAGTAAGATATTTTTCGTATTTTTTTATTTAAGGCCGCTTTCAGACGGACGACTTTTTGCAGTTGAAGTTGACCGCAAAAAGTCGATCGTTTATGGTTGATTGTCGCTACTTGCAGTTGTCATTTAACAACCATGGAAAAAGCGATTTCTTTTCATACGGGCGATTTTTCGACTGCAACCGAACTTCTGCCGCTGATTGTGACCGATCCCGTCGACTGACTACACCTTAGTTACAACTACAGTTGTAGTCGAAATTGGCGACAAGACGCCGATATTTTTGTAGTCAACTTCGACTACAAAAAGTCGCCCGATCTGAAAGCAGCCTAAATGGCAAATGGAAAAATTTGGTAGCGGAAATATTAAGTTAACAAAAAATGGTTATTTTAGGTTACCCCAAACATGGACCTTGAAGACGGTGCGCTCATGGAACCACTATCAGTAGGTTGTCATGCAACTAAAAGAGGAAAGGTCCAAGTAGGTGACGTTGTTCTTATTCTTGGCGCCGGACCTATTGGTTTGGTGACCTTGTTAGCTGCCAAAGCCAGAGGGGCTTCAAAAATTATTATTACAGGTAATTAAGGCAATTATTAAACTGGATTTCAATTTTACGAGTTGCTAAGATGGCAACACATTTTTAATAAAAAGTACCGAAGGAATCAAATATTTTTAAACCGCATCGTTATCAAAAGTTGATATTTGGGGGTTTTTGTGTAAGTATAAATGAACAGTAAAGTCGTCATTGTTGCCAGATTTTCCAGTTTTTCGTTATACGTAATATTTTTTGTTAGTTTTAATGAAATGCCCTAGTTATTCATCTTTACCAGTTTTCGAGATATAATAACACCACATTTTTATTAACACCAGTCGTTAGTGCTGACATTACAGTTTAATTAGGCATACCTACAAAACACCCAAATACTGAATTTTGTAGACACAAACGCTTTGGCTATTTTACATACAGTGTGTCCCAGGAAAGGTGTTACAAGAGGACAAATGAACAAACCATTTTTAATTTTAAATCGGCATTATAGGAAAACTGATCGCATGGTCTAAAAACTAATAAATACAAAATTTGTACTCGTAATGGCGAATGGATACAGGGCGAGATATAACTAAAAATATAAAAAAAATAGGAATAAAGAATTTTTATTTTTAAAAATAGGACAAAAGTGAATATTGTAGAGAATTAAATTTTATGTCAATGTCAATAAAAATTATAACCACAAGAAAACTAGTAGCTTACGGCAGAGCAAAATGAATATAAATTAAGGTTAGGTTAACTATTATTCGGCGGTTTTTATTAGTTTTTATAAGCATTGCCGCCGGAGGGCGACACTTACCGATAAAAAGAGTAAAAACTGCCGGTAATAACCAATTAATTAGGATTTTCGGCGGCTTTAATATACGTAAATAGATAAAACAGCCGGACAGCGGTGCTGTGCTTCTTATAATTGAGCAATACCGCCGACAGTCGTTTACACTGATCTCGATGGATTGCCAATGTAATAACCTGCGCGAAACAAAAGTTACATTTCATGGGCGAATAAACCGGTTTGTACGCAAGCCAGTTGAGGGTAAACGCACCCGGACCCAAACAAACTATTCGCATTATAGGAATAAATTTGCTGGACCGCCTCCTGGTTTTCTGTTCGAAGTACGGTAGCTAATGAGGCGTTACGGTCAGACCGCGGACGAAGGGTACGGTGTTTGTTTTTTGCCAAGGCTTTTAAGTGCGCATGTTCGTCCACGCACTGCGCGCGGTCGTAAAAATCCGAAAAATGCTTCTTGCCACTGCGGATCTTAATGTAGGTTATCTATGGTCGTTTAGCCAATGCATTGATGAAATCTATCTGAAATTTGGCTCAAGTTTATTAATATATTTTTGCAGATATTCTGGACGTCAAACTTGAAAAGCTAAAGAATTAGGTGCACATCACACAATTAAAATCGAAAAGACATGAAAGAAGAAGATATTATTGCCAAAATTACAGAACTTTTAGGAGAACAACCTAACAAAACTTTTGACTGTTCTGGTGCTGAACTTAGTGTCAGAATTGCTCTGCAGGTAAAAGGAGAATTTAGTAAATATTACTGAAACCATTTCTTAAAACCACATACCTATGTCTTTAAAAAAGTTAAATGATTTTAAGTGTTGCTACCACACGCAAAATACAGTCCAGCAACTTTTGCACTTTGGCACATTTTTTATTTAAAAAATTATGGAAAAATCCTTTGCAAGAAAAAAAGTAAAAAAATGTAAATAATAAAGGGCTACACTTTTGGGTGGTGCCTCGCCAGCAGCAGAACATAGGAAATCCCATGTAAATTTTAAGGGGTTAATTATTGGCTCCCTGTACATTTACAAAAAAATGGAAAATAGTTTTTGAAAAGACCAATATGTCAAACCCTTGTGCCTGAGTTTAAAAAAAAATTTAATAGGCGAATCTTGAATTAATTACTCGAGATGCAAAAACTGCATGTTTCAGTGCTTGGCCAACGTTGACGGAACATCAAATAAACTGACACCCACGGTACTTAGGCTTAAGACTTCGTAGGCTGACACTAAAATAAAAAAAATATACAAATAATAGACTATACCAGGTGTTAACGAAATTACTATCCAGAAATTTATTTTCTTCATTGCAACCGTATAGTTTTCAAATTTAGGGATGTTATATCATATCACCGGATGCCAATTTTGATATAATATCATCTGTGTATTACTTCCGGTTTAACTGGAATTGATATAAACTTTGATATTTTAAATGGAACATTCTGTATTTTTTAGGATTTGAATTCTACAGGTCATTCCTGATATAAAACCTTTAATATATCTATAACCTAACTTTTTTGGTTTTAAAGAAAATGGCGTTTGAAAATGTCTAAAGGACAGCACAATATGCAGTTTTATGGAAAAACAAATAAAAATAACAAAAATTTAAAATGCTAAAAATAGTTTTTTAAAAGACTCTTTTTAGTTTTAAGGGAAAACTGCGTTTGAAAAGGTCCAGTCGACAACACAATATTCATGAACCTGTTTATTGTGAGGTCGTTCGGACCTTTTCAAACTCCGTTGTCTCTGAAACTTAAAAAGATAGGTTATGGGTATATCATAGGTTTTATATCAAGAATAGCTTAAAGAATTTAAATCTTAAAAAATATATAGGATGTTCCATTAAAATTAACAGGGTTATCATACTTGGAAGTTTAAATTTTACAGCACTTCCGGCTAAACCGGAAGTAGTATTATAATGGTCTCCAAAGGTAGAGTCTATTTTAAGCATTTTAAATTTTTGTTATGTTCATTTGTTTTCCCATAAAACAGCATAATGTGCTGTCGTTTGGACAGTTTCAAACGCCATTTTCTCCAAATCAAAGGGTTAGAGTTATGAATATATTAAAAGTTTTATATCAGCAATGACCTGCAGAATTTAAATCCTAAAAAATATGCAGGGTGTTTCATTTAAAATATCAAAGTTTATATTACTTCCGGTTAAACCGGAAGTAATACACAGATGCTAGTATATACGATTGGACTGAAGAAAATAAATTGCTGGATAGTAATTTCGTTGTCACCTGGTATACCTAACTCTTTTGTAACAGTGATGGTTTTATTTTAGGTCACAAAAAGCAAGGGTATTGTAGTGTTAGTAGGAATGGGTAAATTTGAACTAACTTTACCCATAGCAAGTGCCATCTTCCGTGAAGTGGATATTAGAGGAGTTTTCAGATATAACAACGAGTAAGTAAAATAGATTTAAGATTGAGCAGATACCAAAAAAATATAAAAATATTGGAGAATTGTTATGTTTTGCCGAGAGATTTTTTATTACAAACAAATTTCAAGGCAGGGTTTATATTTATAATAAAAAAATGGTTAAAACAACGTTGTCGTTGGGTTAAAACATCTGACAAAATCAATCATCAATATTAGACGTTCAACCAATTATAACCGCGGTAACATAACCGATTGGTAAATACCGTTTTAGAATTGGTTCTTCACCTAAAATTAATGAATATGGGTTAAAGTTGCGGTTATCTCCATAAATCTTATTTACTATTGTTAGAATTGCAAATTAATTAAAAGGTGTCATGGGTCATTTGATATACTGGCATATCTATATTTGTTTATTTATAGATCAATTTATAGGTCCCCTTAAAAACTGTAATTTATTATAGATATATCCGAAAGTTTTCCAGATTATTAGAAACCTCTTTAAATGCGATGTCACTGAACTTAAAATCCCTGTTTATTTTTAAATAAAATAAAAACCCATAAAATATTGTCCACATTCGTCACATAGGTACTGTCAGCTTACTGTGTTTAAGACGTGATACGTGATCAAAGCAGCGTGATAGAGCTAAACAAACGGCGTATTTTCTTTTGTTCTTACTTAGCTGAAATCACATCTTGGTTCTATATGTATCAAAATGACAACATTTTGTTACTGCGTTCATATTCTCTTACCGGGCATTTACACTTTTGCACTATCGGTAGTAGAAATATGTCAAAACATGTTTGGTAAGATATATTTATTGAATTAATAGATATTGGCAATGAAAAACGTGGGCCTTGCTGATGCGACTTCGCTCACGTCTCACGTCTACAGACTCTCCCCTGATGGGGATTACATGGGGACAAAGATAAAAAAATACTTTTTAAAAAAAGAGAGTCTTCTTAAAAATTTTTGTATACAGAATGCGGAAAAACTTTAAATACATAAATTTTCTCAAGAGGAACCTACCTTTATTTTTCATTTTTAACCAAAATATTATTTGAAAAATTTATTTGGAGTAGCATTTTGAATGACTTTATTTAATTTACAGGAGTATCAAGAAGTTTTATGAAACTGAATTTGGAATCAAAAGATAATTATTTTATATTTTTGTGATAAAAAAGCCTAAAAATTCGCATAATGTTCTTTTCAAATGCCTGCTTACTCCCAAATTCATACACAACAAAATTTTCCAGCTGTAAACGAATGTGACCAAGGAGTTCAATAATTCAAGTTTTTGGGAAACCCGTATACAAAATAAACGTAGGAACATTTTTATTTTCTATAATCCACGGAAAAAGTGGATTTTTAGAATTGCTCCCTCTCAGAACAAATTTAAGTTTTAAAAGCGAATTTCATTTGTATATTTTTCGTAAATTTTATCAACAAAACCCAAATTTTGCAAAAATATATTGTAATAATTTTAGCCAGTTGATTTTTTTTTAAATTAAAATTGTGACTTGACGATAATTTGTAATTTGAAGATAAAATTTTAAAACAAAAATTTTTCCTAACCAAAATAAAAACCCTTTATATAGAAATAGTAAGTTTGGAACTTATACAGTGTGTCCACGAGTGGACTTAACTAAAACTGTATTTTTTTTATTTTTCATAATTCGACAAATCCTATTTATAAAAAAAATTGCTTTGTGTGAAGTTCTTAAAAGTATTAAATTGCTCTATGATATACGGGAGAACTTAAAATTCCAAAAATAATATTTTAAAAAATTAAAAAAATAAATGAAAATATACTTTTTGGAAATACTTAGTTAAACAGATTTGAAGAGTATAAAGCATTCCATAAGTCACTAGTGGGCTTAAACAAAGCCGTAGTTACAAACAACATATATAAGAATTACAACTTGCCTTAAAAAAATACAATTTCACATACCTCAATTTTCCGTAGAAACCATTCAAATAAAAAAATATTGTACACTTTTGATAACTTTCTTATCTTTTTAATTGGGTAGTGTCAGAAATAGGTTTTTCCATATTTTCGCGCTTTTGAACCACACTGTGTATCCACGACAATTTTTATTATGGCTTTTAGCATTTTAGACGAAGCAAAAAGATTTGTGAAGAATCTTTTTATAGAAATCAAAAAAACAGTATCACTTCCTAATGTAATATTTTATGTTTTTTTAGTTACCCTACCGCTATCGACATGGTTTCTACTGGAAAGATTAGCGTAAAACCATTGATTACTCATCATTACAAAATTGAAGACTCGCTGAAGGCCTTCGAAACTGCAAAGACTCAAACAGGCAACCCCATTAAAATTTTGATTCACGCCAACCCCGACTGGAAACCATGAAAATACCAACAAAGCAAAATGTATAAATAATTTTTATTATTAAACCAGATAATTGCAAAAATGTCTGGGTACCCTTGGTATTCATAATAGTACAAGTCGGTACAATATTTGCGATTTTATTTCTTTTTAAATTGTATTGTTAACTTTACATTTTTGTAACACTGTGTGTTATTATATTATTGTTTACATACATGAACAGATATAAAAAATATATATTATGGTTATATTGGCCTCTATATTATTTTAAAATAGTATGTAATGACAAAATACGAAAAATGATAATATTTCTTATCAAACAATACCTAATTCATTTATAAAATAATTTAACTGCATAAATTATATTTAAAAAAGTAAAAAATACGAAAATACAAGAAAAAAATGTTATTACTAGCTTTGTTCGCGGGTTTGATTCTGAACCGGTTTGGGTCTATTCGCATGCGCAGTGAAAAAGCAGCGTTCGCAGTTTGTAAAATCCTGAATTTTTAGTAACAGTTCTTTGTTCGCGGGTTACAATAGAATCAGTTCTTACCGGTTTGTAACCTAATTAGCAGTCCTGGGATTTTTGTTGGAACTAAAATTTCATTTCGGAATTTCATGCGCATTGTCGACATGGTCAGCTGTTTTCTGTTTTTGTGGTACAGAAATAAACCGTTGTATAGCAGATTTTACCATTTCTTGTTGTTTGAATTTTATCTTTAGTTAAATACACATACTTATGTTAAAAACGAGAGGAGGCAGGGAATCCCTCGTCTTCCGCCGAGAGACCTCGAGTAGCATTCGACAGTATACCAATTTCCTTTTTGTCTGAATTTAATTTTTTTTGTATTGTATCCAATTTAACTATAAAAATCCTAATCAAAAGGCTAGGTTAGAATACATCCTCAGCTGTACAGAAAATCGTTCGCGGTAAATAAAAATTCCGAACAAATAAATAACTAGACATGCGCTTTAAAATAATTGTAAACCAGTTCGGTTCTGATTCAGAATCGGTTCATTACTAGACCCGCGAACAAAGCTACTATTTGTAAATTGATTTGGAAACTAGGAGTGGTGACAGAGCAGGGATGGCGCACTATAGGATGTTTAAGATAATTTTGAACAAAATTAGATATCTCAGGAAGAATGACTGGAAGATATTCGATTTTGGCACGAAAATGTAGCTAATGTAATTATCTATAAAAAACAAGCGCACTGCTGTTCAGAGTTGGGTCGTATTCGAATACTGAGTATTCTGAATAGTATTCAGAATACATTTTGCCGGTATTCGAATAGTATTTGAATACATTTGAGTGTTTGGTATTCGGTATCCGGCCGAATACTTTTTTGGTTAGTATTCGGGATTCTGTATTCGAATACTTTTAAAGTATCCGACGAATACTTTTTTGAGTATTCGAATATCGGCGTTCCAAGTATTCGAATACCGGAATGTGTAAGCCAGTATTCGAATACTAAAATTGTCATGAGTAGAATACTAAAAGGGAACAAAAAGGAGGGAAGGAAAAATGAGGTGAGGACCTTTTTTTTTTGCTCTTAAAATTTGTAATTGTCGGTGTTGTTTTTTTTCGTTTGTAATATTCAAATCTTTTTTTCCAGTATTCGAATACCGATTCCGGGTGTTCAGGGAATACCGAGTATTCGAATAACGTATGTCCTAAAAGTTTTGGCACAAAACTCATTGTCTTTGCAACATCTTGGTATACGAAGAAGCTGCGCTTGGGAGTATTTGGGGCACTTACGTCTCTTTCGATATTTAAGATCATTCCTCCTCAATTCCAACGATATCGTACTCTTAGAAGATCTGTATTGCCTAGCCAATCTCCTCCTTGACATTCCAATCTGGTTTTTGCTCTTCTCACCAATCTCTCGGACCTCTGTGCGGTAAATGCACGTGGTCTTCCACTTTTGGGAGATTCAGACATGGTATTCCTGCTCGCACTCCGATATTGTTCTATAAATGGTTCTGCGTGAAATGTTTTCATTCTGGAATATTCGACAGATTTCAGCTTTGGGTATCCGCCCAACTAACTTGTAGATACTTTTTCTTATTTCTAATTTATACGACATCTTAAAGCGAAAACTTCAAAATAAATCTCAACTGACAGTAAATAAAGTAAATAAACTTTTGTTTTCAAAGGTAACTTGATATTATTTTGTTTTTGTTAAAATTAAAGACAATGAGTTTTGTGCCAAAACTTTTAGGACATACGTTACTTTTTTCTTCGAAGTATTCAAATATTTGGTATTCGAATACTTTCTTTTTTCCGGTATTCGTGTTCGTATTCGTATTCCAATACCGATTTTCAGTATTCGACCCAACTCTGCTGTTGTTAATATCACATTAAAATCTGAAATTGCAGCATTGAAACACCTAAAAATATAAAACATGTTATCAAATCAAAGGCTGACTTCAAAATCCTATAATTATAGATTTTTTTTTAACGATTTTAGTTCAACAGTGAGGCGTCAAAACTAGACTGGTCATCATAATTTTTTTAAATACAGGATTATTTTTAAGTAGGTACTTCCCTATAACACTGTTAAAAAATGCAAGTTAGTAAGAAAATTTTTCAAAATAAATTATTTTCGAAAACGCTTTTTTTAAATATAGGGTATTAAAGTTTTAAGAAAAAATGCCCTTTTTATCATGACTCTCCTACCACTCAGATATTTCGACAAAATTAGACACACTTCTTTTAACCGTTACACTAACATTTTTTGCTGTAAAAAAATAACAATTGGAATTCGAACAAGATTTGTAGAGATTTTTTAAGAAAAAAATAGTACGCCACTGCTTTTTCTTTTATTTAATATTATTTTTAAAATACTTACATACTTTGGGGTTGATTTGGTCTCTTAAAAAATTTTCGTAGGGCGAACGGTTTCGCTTAAAAAGATAAAAGCCATTTTAATGCATGGCAAAATCAATAAAATCTGATATGGTGTTTTGTATGTAAAATTCGTTTTTGTCTAATTTGTATTAAAGTAAGGTCAAGTACTAAGATTACTATAATTTTAATGTCATTAAAAAGTTGTTGCTCCTAGTCAAAAACCTAACTCATGATAAAATTATTAGAAAAAAAAACCGTTCGTCTTAGGGGAAAATATCAGAAGACCAAATTATCTCCAAATTAAATGAGTATTACAAAAATAATAATAATTTAAAGAAAAAGCAGTCGCTTACTACTTTTTTTCTTTAAAGAAAATTCAATACAAATTTTGTTCGAACGTCACAGGTATTTTTTTAGCTTTTACAGCCAAACGTATAATATAATGGCCCAAGAAGTGTACCAAATTTTCTGAAATATCTAAAATGGTAGGAAAGTTATAATAAAAAAGGGAATTTTTTCTTAAAACTTTCAGATTTTAATGAGATATAAATCACAGTGCACCTATGATTTTTAGAGACGTTTTTCTAGGATAGATAATTACATAAGTACATTTTCATGCAAAAATCGAATATCCTACGCAGAAAGTTACATTGTGAGGGGGCGGGGGTAAAGGTAAAAACTTAAAAAAAAGGACTCCAGGTATGTAAAATAGCGGCTTAGAGCGTCACCCCAGCAAACAATCCATTTTTAATAGGTCTTTTTTGGACTCCAGGGGGCCCCGTGCGAACGGTAACTTTGTGACAGCGTATAACCAAAGATTAGGCGATACTTTGTTTTCAAGGACAAGATAGTTTGTTTTAATGGTCAAAATAGTAGGACAGTGTGGTGCTAAAAGGTGAAAGTTAGGTGTAAATAGGCAAAGCTGTACGTAGGGGGCAATGGCGGTATTTGCCCGCTACTCAGGGAGACCAAAAAAAACCTCTTTAAGAGCTGTGTTGTAGAGCGGTGGTCGCACCTACATGAAGTCTTTTTATGGTGGTTTGGTATGTGTATAAACCTTACATACCTTTTTTGGTTGTCTTCAAAACAATAAATCTACATTTTTGTGGCAAGCTAGGTCATAGACTTTGGATTACTTTACACAAGAATCGAATATTAAACATCGTCTGACGATGACGAGACAGTTTATTAACAAAAAGTGTAAAAGTGTATACCAGAGACAAGGTTACAATATATGTAATAAGTACCTATGATGCTTGGTTACTAGTGAGGACTAACTATAGTTCTGGTTAACAGACATATTCGTGTCTAAGGGGATAAGGTCCTATCAGGGAGAATATTGTGGGGGAAGGGGGAGGGTGGGGAAGAAATATGGAATCAAAATTTTTGAAGCCAAAAAAAAAGGTTGGTAAGGAATAGTCGTTTTTATATATTGGCAATGAAATATAATTACTTTTGGGTTTAAAGAATTTTTTGGTCGTCAAGAAATTTCATGTCTAGTGGTAGTGGAGACGTCATCAGGTTTGTGTTTTAGGGGTGGCCAAGGAGGGGCCGAAGTGCTCATGTTTTAATAACCCTCTTCTATATTCCTTTCTTCAATTTTTTTGAGGGAGCAAAAAAAAGATCCTCTACCTCCTCTTTACATTGATGCTTGCTTCTTATTCTTTATTATACCTTCCACCTTACATGGCTGGCCACGCTTTTGGGAGGCACCCCTCCCCCTCGCTCTCATTGCCACTGCTTGGCGGCACCACAAGACTTGACTGCTTAGGACATCACGTTACGTTAGAGTTGCCACCTTTGTATTGTCAATGACAATGCTTTTAAAAAAGACAATTGTGGAAAATGGAAATTATAGAACTAAAAGTGTTGTGCTGAATTAGACATTTTCTGGGGGATTTCAATGTTACGGGGGGTGCGTAGTAAAGCTACATTTTTTCTTACAAATAAACGCGTCTTACCTACACATATCACATCAATCAATGTTGCATTAGCGAGGCCCTTTAAGGGACAAAATTTAAAACTTACCCCAAAAATAACTTAATAGGCAAGAAGAGCTTTACTTTAACAGTTATTTTATGTTTTTTCAAAAAGTGGTTTTTTATCTTTTTTTCGCTAGCTGCTTGCCAGATCTTTGAAAATTTAAAAAATAAGGCACGACCTAAAACCGACATAAATAAAGCCAGGCACTATACTTATTAAGGGAATCCTTATCCCTACAATGCATCTGCGCAAGCTCAGATGTCAAAATAAGGCCGGTATTGTTTGTGTCTGGCCTTACGTTGGTTTTATCACAAAAATGCAAGACACTAAATATTTAGATTTTTCTGTGGCCGAAATACTGGTGTAAAAAATTTCTCATACACATACAATTTTACCCATCAACAGGTTTTACCCCATTAATGCCCCCGTTTAATATTGGGTTTTTACCTTTTATGAGACAAACAATCCCAAAGTGATAGAATAAATAGGGGTTACCATTATACAAGGCGTTTCAAAAAGTGTTTTTTTATTAAATATAGCTCTGACTGTATTTTTCTTAGGCAAAACCTATGATGAAACCTTTTTTAAATACATTTTTATCCGGTAAACATAGATGGGTAAGAGTCGATTTCTATTCAGATTTTGTACTATAATATATTTAATTGCTCTTTGATTTTGAGTACCGCTTTGATATGCCAAGCTTCCGCTTGTTGCGCCCCTTATTGCATTTGCAGATTTTGCTGCCCACCCTCTAAATAGAGCGCTAGCTAGATAAACTAAGTATTACCTACGAGAAGTACCTACCGAAACCAATTTTTATATTTTGCATCTTATACTTATTTACCCAATCCTGCCTGTGTGGATCACCAGGGATATTTAAATTATACATAATTAAAGATAAAATAATCATCGGTTTCTCATGTTATGTCAAGTTCATAAATGCCTTCATAGTTCATCCAGAGACGCATTTACATATTTGCCGCTCGTAAGCCATTAATTTTAGCCGCCCCAAATTTTTTCCTTTTTCACTGAAAACAATTTTAAAGACCAAAAAAAGGTCCTCACCTTCATTTCTACGTACAAAATGAAAATCGAAATCAACTAAACAATTTATAAAGTACAAAATCTGCCGCCCCCTAAAATACGCCGCCCTAGGCTCCAGCCTACTCAGGCTTCTGGTAAATGCGGCACTGGTTCATTCTGTTCATTCAGATTTGGTGCTGCAGATCAGAGGTAAAACACCGTTGAATGGAATGTGAAATATCTGAAACATCTCCTTTGCCGTCTGCGCTCCTAATACAAGGCGGGCCAGTTGAAGTCTATGCATACCGTTTCCCGCATTCTTTTCGTATTTGAAATAGTAAACGGCATTCTGTATAGGTGGCGCGCCGCATTTTATGTGTCATATCTTAGAATTAAGTAGGATTATGTAGGTAGGATATCAATTTTTTTGGGAAAATAATAATTTTATACAGGTCGATATAGGTATATGGCTAGATAGAAGATATAACTATAGGTAGTTGGGCTTCGTAGATATCCCTATTTGTTTGTTTTATTTTAGGCCGATTTATGTAAATTTTAATAAAACCTGATTTTTACAAGTTGTTAAAATTTATTTGTTATTGCCCTATCAGTGGCGGCGAGTACGTGGGTGCACGGGGGCCAATGCACCCAAAGAGATAAAATGTATGCACCCATATGAGAAAATGAACATTGTGACATTTTTGTCCACCAAAAGTCAAAATTGTTGTTTTTTATGTGAGTGAGGACCTCTTTTTTGCTTTTCAAATTTGTATTATTTGGGAAATAGGATATGTAATGTTGTTTATTCTTCTAGAAGCTTTTGTTTTGATAAACGAAATAGAATGTGAAAGTGACGATTTTTTTTTGCCCTTTAAATTTTTTTTTTCCTTGGTAGGTATATAAAAACTCAAAACCCGCCGCGCCTGACCCCTATTAGGTAGGTATCTATATTGACAACAGAGCATAACATCATATATATATATATAAATTAAATAGGTATTATTATTGATATTTTCAAATATTTTTTTATTACCATTGTTTTAAAATATTGACAATTTCAAGCTACACATATACTAAATAAATATTAAAATACCAAAATAACTATGAATTAGAAATTAAAATAAGTATGTCGTATAAATGTTTAATCATAACGGTAGCGTGGCCGAGCGGTCTAAGGCGCTGGTTTAAGGCACCAGTCTCTTCGGAGGCGTGGGTTCGAATCCCACCGCTGCCATATGTTTTTGTTTTATTTTTCTTCACAATTATTACACTATCACTATTTTACATTTTATGTTTCGGGGAAGGAACGGTTGCCAAAAAAGTTGCAGAGCAGAAAATTTGCCAAATTTCTCAGGGGTCCCCTGAATTTAACTCAAAGTTCTATTTATTAAATTACCCATACAAACTAGTCGCAACAATGTTCATTAGTCTAGAATTTATTTATGCCGTTGCAACTTCAAACCCAAATAATTAAAAAACAGTTTGGAATTCGAAAAAATTAAATACAATCATTTTTGCTTAAAATTTGTCATGTTCAAATAAAAATATTTTATAATGCAGATTATTAAGAATACTTACAGGTTTATGCACGTCAGAGGCGGGGGGCAATTGCCCATCACAAGGAGCCCAAAAAAGACCTCTTAAAGATGGGTTGTTTGCTGGAGGTGGCGCGTGAATAGATGAAAAAAAAACAAAATAAAGCAACAACAAAGCAAAACTGATGCGTCAACCTATGGTGCAAGTTTCTAAGTTATGCGTTCCCTGTCTAATCTCTACCTGCTAGTTTAAAATACGATAACTTGTAATTAAACGTATCAAGCTGACACGACGTGTATACCTAATTATGTGTTTAGACTCTTTATTATACCCAGGTATATGAATTATACAAGTATATATACTACTTACGTTAGACTTGTAACTTTGCCGAAAATAACTTTACTATTTAAATAAACAAATTTAACAGTTTTGTAAAATATTTACGCAAACTGAATTTCGATTACTTTCAATTTTTTAAAAATATTTATTGCTTTAAGAGGATAAATTGTATATGTACCTAGTAATTAAAAAATAGTATTTTTTTTGCAAATACATGCATTGCCATTTTTGGTTAAAAGAAAAATCCAATACACAGCTGAGATCTTTTAAAACAAATTAAAATTTTATTTATTTTAAAGAACGGTCGCTAATCGACTAACAACATTTATAATTATGAATCTTTGTTTCTTATTCAAAAATATTTTTTTATGAATAAAAAAACACGCACCAAGAATATTTAAAATACCTGACTAATAATGATGAAAATAACAAAACTTTACCAAAACAAAATTTTATCGTCTCAGAGATTCCATACAATACGTCAAAAGTGAATCATATGCCTTGTGAAAAATATTTTCTTAAGAGGTCCAAATCCTAATATATTTTTTTAATTTTCCGCCATATTGAATGGGAACAATATAAAAAGTTGACTAGCTGGTTGCAAATTAGTTTTGTTCGCGGGTCTAGTAATGAAATGATTCTGAACTAGAACCGACCTGGTTTAGAATTGTTTCAAAGCGCATGTCTAGTTATTTATTGGTTCGGAATGTTTATTTACCGCGAACGATTTTCTATACAGCTGAGGCTGAATTCTAACCTAGCCTTTTGGTTAGAATGGATACTAAACAAAAAAATTAAATTCAAACAAAAAGGTAAATTTTTATGCTATCGAAAGCCACTCGAGCTCTCGGCGGAAGACGAGGGATTCCCTGCCTCCTCTCGTTTTTAACATAAGTATGTGTATTTAACTAAAGATAAAATTCAAACAACAAGAAATGGTAAATTCTTGTAATATTGTCTATATTTTTTAATTAAATATTTAATTATTTTATTGCATACATACATTCATACGGAATACAATTAAAAATCCTTTGTTTATATACGCTTAAAATCACAAGAATATAAAAAAATATTCAACAGGTATATAAACAGCTGACCATGTCGACAATGCGCATAAAATTCCGAACTGAACTTTTAGTTCCAACAAAAATCCCAGGACTGCTAATCAGGTTACGAACCGGTAATGAACTGATTCCATTGTAACCCGCGAACACAGAACTGTTACTAAAAATTCAGGATCTTACTAACCGCAAACACTGCTTTTTTCACTGCGCATGCGAATAGTCCCAGAACCGGTTCAGAATCGAACCCGCAAACAAAGCTATTATGCAGGTTGCAGGTTGGTAATTATACCGTGACGGCCTGAAGTCCGTTGCCCCCCTCCAACTTCTGAACCGTTAGGCATTTTTTGATATATCAATGATAGCACACCATTTAAAAGCTTCTGACGAGTACTTTATAACCCCAGAATATAAAGTCAGTACCTTTAAATACTTCAAAATGGCAGTCATTTAATAATTACCCGAATGACATATTTAGCTGGCAATATTTCCAAAACTAATAATGTTAGCTGTAATTAATTTAGTATTTTCTTAAAACTCTTTTAAAGATCTTTTTAATGATATACAGTGTGGGCCAAATTACACTGCACACTTTTTAACTAACAAAAACTTTTTAATTCATGCGCCCATCTTTTTTATTTTTAAAGGGCTAAGGGGTAGATGTGTTCTCTTTAGGTCTGCCAATTTTGGTTCAACAGATTTAGACAGGACTGGACTTAAGGGAAATCGGATTAAGCTACAATTGAGCCAACACGTTTTTCTTGTAGACAAACTATTGGAAATGATTCAGTAAAAGCGAATCTGTATCTCTAAGGATTTAAGAATTATGATTATTCTTGATAAATGTTGCGCCCCATAAAGCATGCATTTCTCTCGGTTTTAACAAGGAACTTCTCTTAAGTTTGCTTTGAAAACCTAAAATCTGAGGTTACCATGGTTCCTGAGTTGGATGCTGAGACAATTTAACAGTAAATTTATTAAAATTAAACGTATTAGCCTAATTGTAGATAAATTCGATTTATTTTGCAACGAAGTTATACTCTATTTCATTGCAAACGATAGCAATAAAAATGTCTTGGGACGGTTAGAAGATTGTAAACCACAGGCGCAGCAGTCTCTGTGCAAAGAACAGAAACACACCGAATTACGTCAAATAAGGATTATAAATTTTATATATATTTTAGTATCTTTCCGTATGTGCATCTGAGTGGTTATAAATTGTTAGAGTATTGTTCAAAGTATTACAGTATTGTAAAAATGGCTTCTCCGCAGAAACGCGCATGTTTCGGACATTTAAACGAAACGCAGATTGTTAATAACGTATTCGATTATATTAGAAATAATCAAAGCTCTAATTTAGGTGTGGACGATTGTGTTCAAAAATGTGCGTTGATGACTGGGGTCATATAGGCAATATATTATCTAGATGAGACTTGGATAAATGAAGGACATACCGTTAAAAAATATTGGCAAGATGGGAATATAACAACTGCTTGCCAGGCTTTTAATGAAGGACTTTCTACGGGTTTAAAACCTCCATCTGGAAAGGGGCGTAGACTAATTATTACTTATATTGGAAACGAGAATGGTTTTGTGGATGGAGGTCTTTTAATGTTTGAGTCCAAAATAACAGGAGATTATCACGAAGATATGAATGCTGATGTATTTGAAGACTGGTTTTCGCAGATGATCGACTTAATACCAGAGGGTTCGATTATTGTAATGGATAATACAAGTTACCACTCCAAAAAGTAAATCGTGTTCCAAATTTAAGCTAGCCTAAAAAGACATTCAATCCTGGTTGATGCAGCAAAATATTGAACATCCTACAGATACGCTTATAGATCGGTTTTATTGCTTTTTAATGATCGGTCGCAGATGAGCCGGTAGCAGATAAGCCTATTTCATTTTTTGTGGAGAGCGAACATCTTTTATACTTTTTAGGGAATCTTTGGGTCGGTAATGTAAACGAATACATTAATTTCCTAATGTTTCTTCTAAATCGTTAGTATACTAATTAATTTACAACGTAACTAAAAATTATTAAACACATCAACAAAAGAAACACATTATCATTAACATGAAAAAGTTAAGAATAATGAAGAGATATTTTTTTATATAAAACACCATTTATATTATGTTACCAATTAAGAGTTGCTCTAAAGAGCTTTAATAAAATACATTTGATAGGTATATCTATCTTTGATAGTTTGTAAAATATGACTATTAACTTTAAAGAAGGTGAAATTTGCAGAAACATCAGGTCATCAGTATATCATATCATATTTTTATTTCAGATAGTATATAAATAATACTGCAGATAAAATTTCTTTCACTTCCACCACACTTCACTTTCTACCACAGACACCTTTTAAATGGATTATCTTAATTTCTTTAGCTTTTAAAATTTTGCGTTTAAAAATGTTACGATATAAATAATACTGCAGATAAAATTTCTTTCACTTCCACCACACTTCACTTTCTACCACAGACACCTTTTAAATGGATTATCTTAATTTCTTTAGCTTTTAAAATTTTGCGTTTAAAAATGTTACGATATAAATAATACTGCAGATAAAATTTCTTTCACTTCCACCACACTTCACTTTCTACCACAGACACCTTTTAAATGGATTATCTTAATTTCTTTAGCTTTTAAAATTTTGCGTTTAAAAATGTTACGATATAAATAATACTGCAGATAAAATTTCTTTCACTTCCACCACACTTCACTTTCTACCACAGACACCTTTTAAATGGATTATCTTAATTTCTTTAGCTTTTAAAATTTTGCGTTTAAAAATGTTACGATATAAATAATACTGCAGATAAAATTTCTTTCACTTCCACCACACTTCACTTTCTACCACAGACACCTTTTAAATGGATTATCTTAATTTCTTTAGCTTTTAAAATTTTGCGTTTAAAAATGTTACGATATAAATAATACTGCAGATAAAATTTCTGCCACTTCCACCACACTTGAAAGAATGTAGAAAAGGTTTTTTTTAAATCTTAATTATTGTTCGATAATCGCAACCTAAAGTTTGTCAATGGAATTACTGGACACCCTGTTTATGTAAATAGTTACAGTTGGGGTGCAACTAGCTTATACTCATATTTTAAAAATTGAATATTTATTTCTAATACTGAAGGGGGAGATACCTGTAAAAGATTTGTTTTTTCTTAATATGTGAGTAAGTATAGTCCTTTAAGAACACGTCACTAAAATTTACAGTACTTTTAATATTACAGAGTTGGTAAGTCACTATAATTATTAAATTTTAATATACCTATTCAAACTTTAAACGCTTTTTCCTCAAAACTATTTTTTTAAATTGGTATTAATAACTAAAAAACTTATTTTAAACCGATCTTTCTAAAATTTTGCACACATCTTTTTAACAATAGTAATTTTAAAGCAAAACAATGGAAAAATTGAGCCAAAATATCGTTTTATATTTTCAAGGGCATTGTATTCAGGGTATTTATTTTTCTAGCTTTTTTTAAGGTTTACTGACAAATTATGACATTAATAAACACAAATTTTAGTTTTTAATTTTCAAATCAATAGAACCGATGCTAGAGTGCCCGCCGATTAAAAAGTCTCCCTCCGACCTTCGTAGAAGCGTACAGCCGCCATTTTGATTAATTAAATTGAAAAAAATCTTATATTATTTTAATATTTAAGTAAACTACATACCAATTTTTAGAAATATAAAATAACTTATTCAAGAAAAAAATCATAAAAATCAATGAAAATTTAAGCATTTACAATCTCCCCCTTAATAATAATAAACCCAATGATTGAAATACTGGTGGTGTATTTTATAGGCCTTTAAACTATTATGTTTTTTATTCTGTATAATTTCGTTTACAACTTGTATCTTTATACAGAGATTACCTATAAAAATATATACCAAAAATATACTATTTTTAAAATATTCTAAAAAAACTTGGTTATCCCTCTTAATAAAGTTTAGAAAATTTTACGTGTAGGCGGAACCGACGCCACTGTAAAAATGGAACGCTATAAGAGAGAGACGTTGGAAAATTTACGTAGTTAATCTTCGGTCCTCTCACAAGTGATCTTAGTGATAACAAGTGCATTTCTTAATAACATTTAAAGTCATCTTTAAGTCCCTTAAATCACTAAAAAGAAAACACTATGCCTGGACCATCTAGACCTCTCTGGCAAGTAAGTACCGTTTGTTTTTTGTTTTGGAAATTCACAACCTGAAGTTTTCATGTTTTTTGTAAAATAAGATTGAAATTTATAGAAAAAACCCTAATTTAACCGTTTACCTACTAAAACAAATGTATATTATATATCTCTATCTATCTTTTAAATTAAAAGATCCTGTATCCTTCTTAAAATTTATGTCTAATAATAATAGTAAAATTCTTCTAGGTACGAAACCTTATGGGCTACGTGAATAAAGCTAAGCAAATCTTTTTACTTTAAATTTAAATAATAAGTGATAAAATATACAAATTTGCATGAAAATGAGAAAACTCTACACATAGTTCTTGTCTAACTTTATTTACATTGCTCGAATATAAAAATGTTGTATGTATTTTTTTCCTTTTTTTAAATCTTTCATCATCCCAAGTCTAACTTTAATACAATGCGAACAAATTAGGTTTAATAATAGTACAAAAATATTGTTCTCGTAAAAAAAAACTTTTTACTAATTACTCTGTTTACTTAGAAAAACTATATTTTCTTGACAAATTTCTACATTTTGCCAAGACATTAACTAAAAATAGACTATAATGAAATAAACACCATTTTAACTCATTTTTCAATGAGTCAGAAATGTTTAATGCATCCAAAAATATCTTAGCATTACCTTTTCTACGCACCTGGAGATATTTTGGAAGAAAAGAAAATGTAAAAATTATGGGTGGATAAGATAATAATACTATTGACCAAAGTTTTAAAATTTTGTACTTAAAAGGACGAAAACCATAAAAAGTTGACATGACTTGAAGCTGCATTAATTCTAAAATATTTAATTTTTTAAAATAATTTAATTAAAATATACATACTCAGAATGTTGTTAAATTACATGTAAACATACAAGAACATAATTTCGGAAAAATAATTAACAAAAACTTTTTTCATAAAAGATTTAAATTCTGTAATGTTTACTATACATATGCATTCAAAACTTTTGAATTTTTTATTTATTGTTTTATTTTTAAAAATACTTGAATTTAAATAAAGCAATCTTAATCAAATATACAGAAAATGAGGTTGGGGATATCGATATGAACCCTATGAAAATCATTAGTTTAGTAAAAAATAAGCCGGTTTTCTAAGATTTACGTGAGTTAGGGCCGGACTTAAGGCGGGGCCCTGGCCCCGGGGCCCCACACAAATTAGGGGCTTTCACATCGCCGAAAAAAAGAAGAAGAGAACGGTACAGAAAGTTAAAATAATTTCATTGGTGAGGACCTTTTTTGAGAACTTTTTTTTGTTCTTTAACTTTTTCGTACTAAATTTATAATTTATTTTATGAGGAGGCCCCACACGCTTTTAGCCCGGGGCCCCTACATACCTAAATCCGGCCCTGACGTGAGTTTTATACATAAATACAACAAATTAAAATTAATATCTTTTTGATTCCCAAGTTATGGCGGCTATAGGGTGTTTTCTTGTTTGGGCACTGGGAATGTATTTATGACAATAAAGGAATTATTATTATTAATAAAATTTAATCTCTTTTGACCTTTTTATTCTGGTTTGGTGACCTGGACAAAATACATAATTATTTATTTTTGATTGGTATACCAAAGTTGTGCAAATAATTTAATAATAAACACAGAAATATTTATTTTAAGTTTACACGAGCGCTGTAATGCGCATTGGCTAAATGCGAATTTAAAAAAGTCATGTTAAGGTAAAGACTTTTAAATCAGTATCAATTTTATTGTATTACTTACAATAGTTCTGTTATTATTGCAGAGTTTAGGGGGAAGTCATGGATAGTTTTGGTAAGTTTAAAAAAAATTAAACCCAAGACTTAAACATTATAAATCCACTTAAAAATGATATGCCCACCCTTAGGGTACCAAACAAGAAGAAATAATTATGCATTTTTGTCGAGGTGACCAAACCAGAAACAATGATGAGTAGTCCGACAGACAAAAGACAAAAATGGGAAACTTTGTTTATTTAACTTGGAGAATCTAAAATCTGAATAACTGCATTAAATTTGAGTTACCATTTGGGACAGCAAATTTCTTTCTGAATTAATTTATTAAAAGTCTTAATATACGTATTTCTATAGGGTGTTTTAAAATTTATTAAAATCCTGTTAAGATATATACATAACTTTATTAAAATTATTATCTATTTATATACCTATGTTATAATTTCTAAAATGAAATAATACGATATAAAGAGTTCCAAATTAAAACGCTCTTTTTAATGAAAAACAATTTTTAGTTTGTTTTACAATTTTTTCTGCGCGTTTCCCATTTATAAATTTTAAAAAACTTTGCGTTTTAATTTGTAGCTCCTCAGATATTCGAGAAAATCACAGGTTATGAAAAATATATATATTTTTTTTTAATTAAAATAAAACACTTAATTATACCAAAAACAAAGTCTACTATGTACTAAAGTCTTAAACTGAATTTTAGATTTAAAATGGAAAATGAAAGATAAATATAACAAATTAGATGAGATGTGGATATGATAACACAGTAACAACAAAATATTGTATTAAAAATAACCTATGATAAACACAAAACCTAAAAATACAAAAAATAGAAACATAGAGTTTTTAGACTGTTTCTTTAAATACAATAACAGGGTATCAATTTCTTAATACTCAAGACTCAGACAAAAGTGTTAATTTATTTGTATTTGGTACACTGGTATTTTTAGAGCCTTTATTTCACAATCTGTTTTTAAAATGTCTGTGTTTAAAAATCCATGACCTTTCCCATGTGTTTCACAGGTGCAATTTATTTTCGGAAAATTGGGTTAGGGGGCTTTTAAAAATGGGTTATTTAGAGTGGATATCATTTGAAGGTTATAGTTAAATTATGGATGTCTGGTTTTTAAAATAAATTCTTCTTTTTGATTTCATAATCAGATTCACAAAAAAAATATATATTAATATAATAGGTGTCCAAAAAATAATATGATTTTTGCTTATATTTTGACATTTTTTATGTCAAAATAGAATATTAGTAGGTCTGATTTACCAGCAGAAAAATAAAATTTTATAACCTATCTGGATGACTATTGACTATATTCAGTGAATGGGCTAAAAACGCCACATCTATTGTCAGATCAGGTAAACTCTAAAATTGTACTTTAAGAAGAAATAAGAAAGGATTAAAAAGTTTACAAAAGCTCGTTGTTACCGTCGCTTAGCTTTTTCTTATTTTTATTTAAATATAGCTTTATTCCTTTTTTTATTCGCTTCTTTAATTTTTCTCATTTTCTGCGATATCACCCAAGAAAAAGTTTGCTGGAATATTATCAAATACTTTCTGCAAAATTTCAAGCATAATATCCTCAATAGTTTTTGACAAAATTGGATTAAGAGACTCAGCGACAGGCTTCCAGTTTGCATTAAGATATGCATTGGTTGAATCCTCTGAAAACAAAAAAATACACATTAAATAATTTTGCTAAATAAAATTTATTTTCCAATTCTATAATTAAGCAATGCCATTTTGGTAATTATACAGGGTGTTTCTAAACAAATGCGAAAATATAAATTAAAGAGAAAAAAACCAAAAAATAAGAAAAAAACTTCATATGAACATATGTCCTAAACGTCTTAGTGTTTGAAATACGGGAAGTTAAAAATGTTGTTTTTTTATATTAACTTTTATATATACTTATTCAGATACTTTTAAAAAATTTAAGAGACGCACCCTTTGCACTAAAAGACATGTTTTGGCATACAAGATTTTTTTTACCAGTGTTGTCCATGAGGGTTTAAGGTAAATATTTTTTGAGAAAAAAATGATGCGCCACTGTATTTTTCTGAAATAAAAATATTTTTTAAATCCACGGTTACTTTAAAACAAATTTAACGCTTTGACTTTTTTTTGTTTGATGAACGGTTTTCGCGTAAATAAATAGAAGCCATTTCTCGGCATGGTTAAATTCTTATCTAATTAAAAAATAAATTACGAAGGTTAATTTTTAATATAGAATTTCATATTGGGAATACAAACTGACATGCCAAACAATGGATTCTATTGATTTACGCGACAACCGCACATCAAATAAAAAGAGTCACAAAATCAAATTTGTTTAAAACTAATTGGGGATTAAAAAAGCTTTTGAAGTTGCGTACCATTTTTTCTCAAAAAATATTTGCCTTAGACTCCTCATGGACGACACTGGTAAAATTGTTTTCTTGTATGCCAAAAAGAGTCTTCTGGTGTAAAGGGTGCATTTGCTAAATTTTTTAAAAATATCTGATTGGGTATAAAAGTTTATATAAAAAAACAACATTAAAAAAAAATTAACATCCCCTTGGTTTAAAAACTAAGACGTTTAGGACCTACGTTCATACAAAGTTTTTCTTATTTTTGGTGGAAAATCACCTCTTAAAATTTTTAGCATTTGTTTAGAAACACCATGTATATAAAAAAATGCTGGACATGACATGCTTCATTTAGTATACCAACTAAATACCAATAAATATTTAAAAACTCCAAGTCGTTTTTCAAAAAATATAATAATAATACATTAAATTTACTGAAACCAAAAATGTGTCATTCTCTTTTTTTTTTTTGCTTTCATGTTGCTACACGCAATGTTAATTTATTTTATTAATTATCCTAATTTTAAGTGTCTATTGTTTCTTCATAGACGTACAGTGCGTTAAACTTTATTTTTTTATTTTATTATGACTAGACCTGATGAAATGGGTTTTAAAATTGTGTAATTGTTTTTTTAAGTTAAATATTGAAACTAGTCTACTAATTTCAACTAATCAAATTATTTAATTGATTTTAAGAGATTTCTAAAAATGTTTTTATTGGTGTTTATTCACCACAAATCCATTTCCTTTTATTATCTTAATATAATAATAGTTACTATTTGTTTCTACTCAAAACATATGCGGAGCAGGCGGAGCTCACTCAATAATTAAAGACGTCAGTGGTGTAAGTACTTATTTTGAGAAATTTAGATTTTAACATGTTTAGACATGGATTTTTTTGTTTATTTTTTTATGGATTTTACATTACCAGCAGACAAAATATATATTTTTATTTAAAGTGAGCAAATATCAACTTATTGCAGTACAAATATCGTATTACTTGAATGTCACATAGAACCTTCATCCTCTGACCTCTTTATTATGAATTAATCACCGGTGGTGTTATATAATAAATTAATTATTACTCTCTATAAATAAAATTAAATAATGCTGTAGGAGAGTGTCAGCGTCGCCCTCTAATCATTTTAATCTTTGCCTATATCCACTATGGAATTCATCTATGCTTTTTGCTATCTAAGGAAGGGGATAAATTGAGATGCAAAAACCGATAAATCCTCTTTTTGTCATTTTAAGATAAATGACAAAATGTTCTACAGAGCGATCCCATCGAAACTTTAAAAATGCCAAAAAAAAGCCAAAGCTTTTAGGTGGTAGGACACGTTATCGACTGTTGAAAAACCAAAAACAGTGCACGATTAAAAAAACTGTTAAATTTATTGGTTTTTGTCTAAATATTCAATTTTATCGGTTTTATCGTGAAAAGTGATAAAAAGACAACAATATCTCGTTTACAAGGTTGAACTTTATTTAAAAATGTGCAACATAACAAACAAATTAGAGCTCAAAAATCATAAAAGTGGATTTATCGGTTTTTGCATTAATGCTTCTCAATTATTTGAGAAAAATGGATTGATTTTTTTGGCATATGATAGCACCTAATTTTAAATAGTAAAAAATTAGTTTAGTTCGTTTATCAAGCAAGATGATAGATATCCTAAGAATAAAACGTGTCCGACTAAAAGTCCGACCAAAACCATATTTTCGCTGTAAAACATTTCAAAATAATTTTAAACCACAATTTCGTCATTTACATCACTGCTTATAAAGTCGGAAAAATAATTGCTTTTAAAATTATTTCATTTCTTGAAGTTATATACAATTTAAAGTCCTTTACATCAGAAGTTAACCTATTTTATTTTAAACATTTAGTAATTTTGTTATGGATTTTATAATGTCAGCTTCTTTCATATTTCATTAAATTTTAATAACAAAAACCACCATATTTAAGAAAACATTTGACATATGAGCTGTCAATCCATTTCTAAACATGGAAAGGTTTAAAAATATACTTTTAAAAAGTGACATTGGTGACGTCATCATTCAGAAATAATTTTGACGCGAAAATAGAATGATTTGAAATTATTTCAAATAATTTTACGCGAAAACATGGTTTAATTTTTGCTTACCTAATGCCTTGATTCCTTCAAATAAGTTACCCATATGCAGTTTTAAACCACCAATGCTAAATTTGACGTGTACGTCAGTAACGTGGAAAAAGTCAGAACCCATTATGTTTTTTCATAATAACGTCAGATTTGACGTTAATGTCAAGGTCTCCTGAAAATAAAAATAATATGTTAACTTTATAATAATGATTTTGCATTACCGTAAATAAGGATTTAAGGATTTTAAATGAATTTATAACTGAAGTGCCAAATATCTTTTCCAGTTTAACCTTCAAGCACTATCATGTTTGCTGTCGCAGAAAAATTCTGCCGACTAGACTAAACCATATAGGAAAAAGTTTGTGGTAAAAGCGTTAAATTCAAATATCGGAGTGCAAAAAAATGTAAACATTATTTAAAAAAATATAACCAATAGTAAAAAGAAAACATGTGAGAAAAGCATGATTTATTAACAATTATAAAAAATACGTTATAATAATAATAGCTACATTTAATAGTAAGTAGTATATTACAATTTTAATTTAAAGCTTTATAATTTTCTATTTTAATACCATGATTAAAACACCCACGGTACGTTAGTGTTTAGTAAAATGTATTTTCCTAAAATAAATCTTACTTCTTCTTGGAGATTGTAAAAAAAAACCTCTCTTTCGTTTTTATTTAGTTTATTTACCCAGAAAAAAATAAAAATTATGTCTTTTAAACACTACTCTCCTCGTAATGTTACATCCTATAGACACTAAGGTTTGTTCCAGCAGGCTGTCAGAAATGTTTGCAACCGTTCGGATTCTGCGCACGTCAAATTTGTCGTTCCAGCAGTGCCATGTTTCTAACATTATACAATTGTTTGTTGTTCCAGCAGTAGTTTTAAGATGTTGGAAACGTGTTGGAAACTGTTTGAAAAGTTTGCAAACTTTCTTCAAACATTACTGACAATTTTTAACATAACCTTTCTTGTATTGACGTATTTAAGCAGTATGCACGCCTTGTTTATTTTTCGTTCCAGCAGAAAACTGTTGCTAACATTTCTGACTAATGTTTGTAATAATTTCTGCCTTTGACGATTGTTGCTAACATGTTTCCAACATTCTGCTGGAACAAACCTTATAATATATTTTTTATTTTTTCAATTTAAAAATAGAAAAGATATATTAAGAAAATAAACGATATGTTTTTATAAATAAATAGAAAAATGGGACCGAGGAACTTCTCATAGAATGAAAATGAAATTGATCAATTTGGTTTACAGAAAAACAATAAAGTTTAATTCTAAATGTTTGGACAGTTGTAATGTAAAGAAATCCCATTTAAAAATAAAAAAATACATTAATGTATTTGCAAAAACAGAGTTATTGCAAAAATGTGAGATCTATTTGTTTTGCGCGTGGAGCTATAAAGATTCAAAAATAACCTAGATATTTGGCAAATGATCAAAATAAAAGCACCATCTTTTTCACAACTGAGAAAATATTGAAAGCAGAAATTAATTTTTTAATGTTGCTTAGTTTTATAAAATTTTGTAAGATGCTCTTAGTCTTTAATAATGTTGGTATTAATGAATTTTAAGGCACAAGTATACGAAACTGGGCATTCTGACCCTGCCAAGTCTTTATACAGGGCGACCGGAAAGGTGACAAATTTGACATTTTGCTTTGATTCCTTCTTTTTTCTACAAAAACGGTTTACTTTATTTGAATTGATATCTGAATTCTTACTTACTCAACAGCTGTTTAACCTACGAAAAAATATAAGCATTGGCATAAGGTTATTTAGTTGCCTCAATATCATAGTTCTGTGACAACAACTTTGAAGATCAATATCTCCCTAACAAAGCTCGAAAGAACTTTTTTTACTAACATTATTTTGGCTCACTCTATCACCATTTTCATTTATGACCTTACCTTTCCGGACACCCTGTATAATAATTTGCGCATGAAAATAATACTCGTATAAATACAAAATTTCGCCCTAGCCTATTGGATGGTGGAGGGGAGGATAACCATCTTTTATGGCGGATAAGTTGAAAAAGTGGCCATCGGAATGTAGCAAATTGGGATGGCGCCACCGTAGCCAGTGGAGGGATTTTGGTATTTCTTTCCTTTTTTATTTTGTATCTATCTGTCCTTTTTCATTTTGTATCTTACTCTAATAATTCATGCTCATTGGTTAAACAATCTCCTCTGGCTACTGTGGCGCCACCTTAAGTTGCTTCTTTCGACGGACACTTTTTAAAACATTCAGATGGCTATCCTCCCCTCCACCATCCATACCCTAGCCATATAATAGAGTTACCGGAGGTAATACCAGGGCCGTTCCTAGAGGGGGTGCAGCTGGGGCAGTGGCACGGGGCGACAAAAATTAGAAGGCAGCATTTTGCCAAATGAAGAGCGGCATTTAGGATATAAAGAGTTTGAACTTGAAAACAGTGGATTTATAGGGGAACCCATTTTTTTCCCTTCAAAATTATTTATAAAGGAGAAAAATTTATGTGGAATACTTCAATAAAGGACGTAGTAATGTATATTGTGAAAGTGGGGATCTTTTTTTATGCTCCTTAAACATTTTTATTGTCTTCCTCAATTTACATTTTGTTCTAGGGGCGACCAATAATTTTTTTGCACAGGGCGCAAATCACCCTAGGAACTGCCCTGGGTAATACCACAAGTGTGTTAAAAACTACTCATAATTTTGAAAAAAGCGTGTTTTTAAACACTGTACGAGTTTATTTTTTTCATTGTTTAAAAGTATAAATTGTCCGATGTCGAAACTCCGAAGGAGGAAGGGCAATTTATACTTAACAAGTGTGTTACTTACTTGCGTCAAACCAGCAAGTTCCTTTTCCTCTTAAAGGTATAACCAAAATCCTTCCCAAAAGCTCATAGTTTCCATCTATTCTCAACCTGGGTAAATGCAGTTTGGTATAAAAATCATATGTTTCTGGATCTACACTGTTATACTTAATGTGGGTGTCACCGAAACCAACAACGGTAACGTCTGTAAGGGATGCATTGACCGTAACAGGGCCACCACCACCTTGAAGAATCTATAAATAAAATAATTATGTAGCATTCTAAATAAACTTAAAAGACAGCCAGAAATAGCGGCAGTGAACAGAAAAGTGGGCAGAATCAAGTAATTATCGAAACTAAGCAGCGGTAGAATACTTTTTTGGTTAGTATTGGGGAGTGTGTATTCAAATAGTTTTAAAGTATTCAATGATTTTTTTTGAGTATTCGAATACCGGCCTTCCCAGTATTCGAATACCGAAATGTGAAAACAGTACCGCACCATGAAAATGAAAAATAGGAGAAAATGTATGGAGCTGTGCTCTGCTTTTAAAATTTGTAGGAGGTTCAAAGTTATGAATCATCGGTATTCAATTTTTTTTTCAGTATTCGCTTACCGATTCCGGGTATTTATAAATACCGAGTTTTCGAATACTATTGTTTTTCTAAATATTTAAATATTCGGTATTCGAATACTTTCTTTTATGGAGTACGTATTAGTATTCGAATACCGATTTCCAGTATTCGAGACCCAGCTCTGTTACGAATGATTGTGGTTTTTTGAAAAATATGAGATGGGGACTTGTGGGTGTCGTCACTGAAACGTCGATCTTTTTTTAAATGCTTTCATTCTATAGGTTTACTAACTATAGCATTAAAAAAAAATTTAAAATGTATGCTTGGTATCTACATTTTTTTATTAATAAATACAATTGTTTACACTTGATTATTATTGATTAAAATCCTAAAAGATTACACCGTAAAAAAGTCTGGTGTTAGTATATTATCAGAATACCTAGTTACATTATGTAAAAAACGTATAAATAAATAAATCACCAACATTAACGCACTAATGAAATTGCTTATGGGTGTTCATGGGTCGTTTAAAGTCATTATTATTTATATGTTAAGTAACAATAAAAATTATTCCTTGGCACATATTTTAGGTACTTACCATAGGTAACTAAAGAAAAAAACCTTGAGGTGATTACGATTATGCGACTTAATTTAAAAACTGTGCTAAATGAAGCAATTATCTTACAAAAAATAAATAAATATTTGTGGCAGTAATGTAAACAGGGCTGTACGCACAAAGTGGTTCGGGTGGGGGGTGGCAAAACGGCGACAACCAAAAAAAAGGGCTCTAGGTAAGTAAACAACGCGGCTTAGGCGCCCCATTCAGCAAACAACCCATTTTAAGAGTTCTTTTAGGGCTCCTGGGGGCATTCTCGCCCCCTGTGTACAGCTCTAAAATGTAAAACAATCAATTTTATGAAAGAATATGAAATAAAATATTTATCAGTCATTTAAAAGGTGTAATGTCACCAAAGAAAAAAAGCAACTTATATGTGGAGTCTAGATCCACATTCTTTACTTTCCTCCACCAAAAAATTTTGATAAGAAAAAAAGGTCCCCACTTTCAGACTGCACTACTTCCACAAAGTTTTACTTTCTTAGATACCCCCCTTTATTTTACAATTTTTCCGCCCCGCAGCGTTGCGCCCTGGTACCTTGCACCACCCGGTAGGCATCGGCCATCTTACGAATAACCTGTGACAGAGAGAAAATAGTATCTTTATTAAACTGGGCCAAAAAAAATGTCTTTTTTGAAAAGTATATTGAAAATATTGTTAAAAAATATCGTGAAGATTTAAGCCTTTAAGATTAATATGAGGAAGTCTATCTTCGCGACCAATAGTTTTTGACATCAATTTTTTTTTTAATGAAAAACTCACAAAATGGTAATTTAAAAAACACATACTCTTACAAAAGTTTCTATAGTTTAAATAATTTCTTTCATAAAAAGTTTTCTTGCTGAAATTTTTATATCTGCACACGCGCATTTGTCTGTTTTTAAAAACGCGATGTTTTTCTTGTATCAAACTATATGCAATGCATGCAATAAAATGCAATGCAGCAAGAAAAATTTCATGCAAGAAAACTTTTTAACTCGAAAAACAGCCTAAAGAAAATTAAATTCCCTCTTTGTAAATTGTTTTCAAATAAACCGTTTTGATGTATACGGGCTTTGATTATTGAACTTTTTTAAAATTTTGTTTCTTGAGCTTTGGCTTTAACTAAACGTCGAATAGCTTTTAAAGGTGTAAATGTCTTGAAAAATGACAAGATACCTTTATTGTTGCGCAATTTTTAAAAATATGTTATTGGATTTATTTAAATATTGCTATTTGTAGTAGTAACAAAAATCCAAACTTAAGAAACAAACTTGAAAAATTACTTCAATGTTCAATGCCCGATTACATGAAAACAGCTAAGCTTTCTGTAGGGACACTAACAGGTAGAGATTAAATAAATAATAAACAACGGCATGTACAATGTACACATTTTCTTATACGGTGACGCATTGGTATCGGTACTTCTTATTACTGCAGAGTACGGTATTTAAAATTCGTATTCGAATACAGGATTTCACTATTCGACCCAAATCTAGTTCATACAGTAAAAAAATATCATTTTTAATTAAAAAATATACCTATTTTTTAAAATACTGCAACATAAGTTTTTTTTTAAACTCGTTATTTAAGAATAGCTACCTGCTGTGTGGAGCTATCAGAAAAAAAGTGATTATGAGAAAAATAATGGCGTTCCCACAAATAATTTACATAAACTAAAAACAACAGTGGTTTTCCATGTAAATATGAAGAATAATTCCAACATAATTTACCTTGAGATACTTAATGCCTTGGATATAGGTATACCTAATTGAAGTTTAAACTCATTCTTCAGATTTTTAGGGCAATATTTTCAAGTGTCGAATTAAGTGTGTTCTTAAGGCTCTTTAATAGTTATTTTTGTACCAAGGGCGTAAAATAGCACGTTTACGCCCGCGGCTGAAAGTTGCGGGCGTAAAAGTGCTTTACGCCAGAGGTGCAAACAATATTTTTGTACGACTAAAATTAATATACAAGCATTCTCTGTAGTTAGGACAAAATTTCCCAGCTCTTAATGTTTCAAATTGTAATCAGCATACTTTTTAAAATATGTTTAATTAAATAAATTGTTGTTTTACCAAAGAAAAATGGGGGATTTTTTAAATTTTTTCACTGTTTTATAAATTTTTAAATGCGTGCTAATACCTTGTTTGCCCTAGGGCGTTAAAGTTCTATTTTACGCTCTCATTTATAAATGCGGTCGTTTTTAATACTTTTTTGCCCTAGGGAGTAAAAGTGCAATTTTATCGCCCTCAAATGGGATCGTAAAATTGTATTTTACGCCCGGTCGTACAAAAATATATATTTGGCTGTATGTATGTCATGGAGGATAGAAGAAAGAAGTACCAACTGAATGTATTAAAAAGTGTCCATCGAAAAGGAGCAAATTAAGGTGTGGGCCACAGTAGCAAGTGGAAAAACTTTAACCAATTAACAACAGCGCCATGAATTATTAGAGTAAGATACAAAGTGAAAAAGGAAAGACAGATGGTAGATACAAAATATAAAAATGAAAGAAATACTAAAATATTTTCATTTGCTACTCTGGTGCCACCCTCATTTGCTCCCATCCGATGGACACTTTTTAATACATTCAGATGGTTACTCCTTTCTTCTATCCTCCATATGTATGGCTTATGCAAAAAGCCAAAAACAAAGAGAAACACATTTTCATTGGTGATATAATAAACAGGGTGTTTATTTAATATGTTTATTTATTTTATACGAAAAAAAAATAAATGGCGTCCACAATAAATAACTTGACATCCAGACACGGTACACTTTTAAACTAGTCTACTAGTACTAGTTATTATGATTTACAAATTACTATTAGATTAGAACAGGGCCGGGATAACCCATGCACTGAAGCCGCTCGGCTTATTGTGCGCTCCTGTCTTTTACGTCTGGGTGATGTCAACCAGACGGGACCTACAGCTTAACGTAGGTTCCGAACCACGGTCCTATGAGCGACAACTTAAGACCTCGTCCCCACCCAGGGGCACTACTGAACCTACCAACTGAGTGGGGTCCGCATGTCTACGGTTGCGCAGATATATAAAGATACGTAAACAAACAATGAAAATGACCGAGAAATGTGGACAACCCTGAAAAAGGTAAATATTTTGCTGCCTGCTTGATTTCATTTATTTTCATTCGTCCGTTAAAGTCACGTGACCGGCGCGCGGATAAGACATTCCTAGCTGCCATATTGTTTGTTTTCGTCGTGTTTTGTAAGCCGTTGTGTTTCGTTGTTTCTTCAAGTTTGTAGTGTTTTTATAGTTTTTGAAACGTGTATTTATTTAAAAACTTTATTTAGTGGTTAGTTTATTTACAAAAATGACAAAAAAGTGTGTTGTTTGTGGCCAAACAGAGGACCAAAGGGATTGTTTACATTTGTACAGGTAAATAAACACAGAATTACATTGCCGGTACGAACGGGGGCTTGGCGATGAATGCCCAAAATAATAGTCGAAAATGCTTAACTTTTTCAAGTGAATGCTTATTTTTTATTTAAAAACAAAAATGAGGTAAAACTTTTTAGCATTACAGAAGAAATAGGGAAATAGTGTTTACCAAAATTTATTTATTCATTTATTTAAGGATGGTACATAAGAAGCCCTAAATTAGTAGCCAACAAAAATAATTCCTTTAAAGGTGTGTTTATGCAAGTGATATTGTTTTAGTATTAAAAATAAGAAGATAGGCATATGATTACGGAATAAATACGCCGTTTATGCAGACCCTATTTTAGAAATACCAAAATACTATCTATAAACGTCGTTTTTGTCTCTCTTTAGCATTAGGTACATTTTAATATGTATGTCTTTTACAATAAAATATCATATACGTAGGTATGTGATTTGATTGCAAGCAATCTATTTTTACATTAAGGTTGGCATTTTTGTAATAAGATAAGAAAGCTTTATATGAAAATGGAAATTATAATTATCTTGATTATCATTATAAGCTCGATTATAAGGTATGTGGTTTTTGTTTGTCTATACTTTGTTCGCTATAAATTGAGAAAAACACCTGAACAAAAATGTATTTCATTGGTTTAAAGAGTCAGTAACCCTAGTTACAACAATGAAAAAATTATTTTATTGGTTTAAAACTGCAGTAACCGGAGTTACTTACTAGGTATTCATTATCAATTTATAGTGGCCAAAGTTATAGAACAGGTAGTAGTAAAAGAAAAGAAGAGGCAATTTTAAAGATAAGCTACTATAAAAGCAGTGAATGGAAAAAAATATTTTAATGAAAATGTTCTTATTTAAAAACGACTAATTTAATTTTGACTTTCAATATTAAAAAAAAGGAAATTCAAAGAAACTAAAAACAATTTATCAAAACAGGTATATTTATTAGGTTATGTTTGATGATTTGCGTCCTATTGAAGATCTAAGAAATTAGGCTTGAAAGTAGGTAAAAGAATGTTGTTTAAAAGTACGTAGAATATTTCCCCAAACAATAATAAACCTTAACTTAAGGTGTTGTCTTTAAATGAAAAGTAAAATTAAAACTCAATCTAACAGTATAAACAAGCTTAGGCAATAACTTTAATAATATCAAATAATATTTTTGCTTATTACCATATAGCCAAATACAGGTTGCATAAACATACCTTTAAGTTTTTATTTTATTTTTTAAACTTTGTATTTACAAATCATATATAATTTCTGACAAGAATGATTGTTAAATTATTACTCTCTTATGAAAAGTTCTATAGCATGTAAAAACATATGTAGGTATGAATACACATTCAGCCAGTTTAAATGTACATGGGCAATTAAAGTAACAGCAAAGCGGGACCGATGCGTCACTATATCAGGAATGTTTACATGAAGTCAGTCTCTATCTAAGCTCTACCTGTTGGTGTTCCACACAACTTTTTAATTGGCTGAACGTGTATATTTGTTAATACTAACAGTACTTAATAACAATCAAGTACTTGATTTGAGTATAACCATCAAAAAAATTTTTTTAGATTTCCTGATGACGTAAATAAACGAGATGCTTGGCTAAGGGCTCTTCAAATGGAGAGTGCTACCAAATTGGACTACGTGTGTTCCAAACATTTTAGAAATAGTGACTTTGATGGTAAAACACCTGAAGTTTTGAATATAGGTGCTGTTCCAAATTTACATGCTACCTCCAGGTTAGTACTCCTACATATACACACTATCCACGGATGGGGTTAACAAGAGGACAAATGGACCAAAAATTTAATTTTTCGAAAAAAGTCATTCTTTATAAAAAATTTTGCTTGTAAAAATAGAGGATACATGAAGAGAAAAACATGTTGATTTTGTATACAGGGTTCGCAAAAATTTAAAAACATGATTTTTCTCCAAGAGTAATCTACCTTTATTTTTAATATTTAAGCAAAATGTCATAGGAAAAATGTATTTAGAATAATGTTTTTAATTGATAAAAACAATAATACAAAATTTTATTGAACTCCATAATTTGGCAAAAATGCTTTAATCACAAAATTATTAGAGATTAGAGTTTTTTAGGTCATTTTATTATAAACATTTAAAATAATTAATATTTGATAACTCTATACTTAATTGGTTTCATGAAACTTTTGATATCTCTGTAACATTAATAAAGGCATTTAAAATGCTAGTCTAAATAAATTTTGCTTAAAACTGAAAAATAAAGGTAGTTTTCTCTTGGAGAAAAATTATTGTTTTTAAGTTTTTACTAACACTGCATACAAAATCAACATTTTGTCTTCGTAAATCCTATTTTTTTACAAACAAATTTTTTTATGATAAATGACTTTTTTATAAAAATTAAATTTTTGGTCCATTTGTCCTCTTATTAACCCCATCCGTGGACAGTCTGTATATGAACAAACCTATTTTATTCATAATTTAGGTACTTATTTAAATAATTTAAAAACTAGGTAACAAATGTATACCTTATAAGTATACCTAATGAAGATTTTTTGCAGTACTGACTCGACCCAAGATTACACACCATCTCCACCAATTTTACCGAGACAAGCAAGGTAAGTTTATTATCGTGCATATAAAAAGCTATATCTTCAACTTGTATAGTTTAATCTATAACAACTCAGAATTCAATTGGTTTGTGTCTTCAATCTTCTTCGGATGAATAAAACTATCAGTTGAAATGTAAAGTTGTAAAATAAAATAAATAGAATGCTAGTACTATTTACACATTTAATTGAGCATATATCATTATTTATTACCTTGAAAGAATGTAAGATTATCTAAATCATTCTAAAATTTTAGGATAACGCAGACTAAAAACGTTTGCAAGGAATTATTTCCAAGGGAAGAATTACCCATTTCTAATATTTTGAAGAAGACTAAAAGTGATAGACCCGGGAATGAACCTTCCTTTAGTAAGGATATCTACATGGGAATTCCAGTTTCAGAAAGGTAACTTTTATAGTTTATAGAATTCCTGTTAAGTGATGATGTGGGGATCAGAATGTTTATAGCATGTTTTATTTTTTTTTTTAATTAATTTTTGAAAAAAATGTGTTATATTATATATTAAAAAAGATGTCTTATTTAATGTGAGTATGCTGTCCAAATCATGTTTGCTTTTACTATTTTTTACATGCTAGAGCTATATTTTCATGATTTTTATAGACTATCGTATCCTTTAGTTTTAATATCATCAAAATATATTTTTTTAAATTTTTTCTTAATAATCAAATATATATTCTCAAAATTTTTAAATCATGGCTCACCTTGTTTAAATAATTGAAATACTCTTTTGGCCTTTCAAAATCATAGTTTGTTATTTATAGTCTTAAAAAAAATCAGTTAGTGAAAATAATCTTAAATTTAAAATATAACATTGACACTACACATATTTCTGGTAATCAAATTTCTAGAAAATAAACAATTTCAGAAATATTTTTTTAGGGTGTAAGTAGGCTTAAATAGCACTAAAAATTTTCTTTCTGCTCATCAAGTTTTCATTAGTTAATTTAATACTACATATTTGCTGATATTTTCAAGACTTCATGTTTTAATTTTCAGTAACCCTCAAATTTCTCCAGAAAGAACGTTGACAGCGTCTGAGTCAACCATGACTGCATCAGAGAGTACCTTAACAGTTTCTGATAGCAGTACTCTAACAGCATCAGAATGTGGGGATATTAATTTGGAATTGTCTTCCACAAATATTGAAAAAGTTGGCACAACAAGAATGGACATTAATTTGAAACAACTAAAACGAAAGTAAGTAGGCTAGGTATACGGTGTCCCAACTATTTAATTGACGACTTTAAAAGATCAGTAATGAATATAATTGCTTTACATAATGGCCAAATTCTTTTCTTTCCTTCCTAGCAAAAACAATTGTCAAAATTAAAAATTTTAAAATAATTTGAGAAAAATATAAGACTTTATTTTATTATTTTTTTCTGCAAAATGACTTCTAAAAATGTTTTCAGAAATTTGACTTTTTATTATTATTATTAGTATTATTATTTAGTCTTTTTTATTTTGTTGGTATGAAACAAAAATTCACATTTTTTTAAAATAAAAAGTTCATAAAAAAATCTGAGGTATTTCGAAAATAAGTTTCTCTTTGGTATTTTTCGTAATGTCTCAAAAAGTAAACTGAATTTGGCAATATTGTAGATAAATATAACTGTCTTCCAAAAAAGATAACATTTTGCTATTTAAGGAATCTCACAGTTTAATTAAAACTAAAATACCAGTAGTGCTCAATTATGAGTTATAATAATTATACTTTTAAATCAGGATTTTTTTCTGACAAAACATGTTTCTCTTAGGCGACCTGACACTCCTTCATCTTCAATAAGTACAGCTACAGCTCCTGAAGGAACCACTGATGTTTCTTTACATTCTCCGTTCCAAGAAATTAAAGGGAACAAAGGACCAACAAAAAAAAGGTAAAAATCTTATTTTCTTCTAGAAAAAAAAGTTGGCATTTGATTTTTTTTATAATTTAAGTAAAGTATCATGTCACACAAGGCAACACATCTATTTTACGCATTAAATTTTTTACAGAGTAAAGTTGTCTCGAAAGCGCTTCATTGGGGATATTACCAGTGGTGACTTGGCAACGCCAACAAAAGCCAAAAAATCATTTAATTTGGCAAAGACTGCGATAGTAGCTTATCGGAAAAAGATTGATGTGCTTCAAAAGAGGAACCGGAAGAATGACAGCAAGGGTGACTAATTTGAAAAGTTTGCTAAGCTTTTTAAAGCAGAAAAATTTTATATCAGAAACGGCTGAAGAGACTATTGAAGTAAGTAAATAAATAAATAAATAATCCATGATTTGCATGTTTGTACGGCCTGTACAATAAAACATCAAATACACGTGGTGCCACTTTAAAACGTTCATGGAGAATTTAAGCAACAGCAAAGCGATACCAATGCGTCATCCTATCCGAAATATTTACATGCAGGCACTTTTTGTCTAATTTCTACTCTGTTAGTGTCAAACACAGAAAGTAAATGTAAACATATTGATGTGGCAAGACGTCTATACACATCATGCCAGTTTGATGCTTTCAATTGAGTTTTTGTGTGGTGAACATTAGCAGGTAGAGATTAGACAGGGAACCCTGACTCAGAATCACGATAGGTAGAAGCGTCATTCTTGCCTTGTCGTCGCTTTAGACCGTCTCCTTTCCACGCATTCGCAAAAAATGCCCATGAAAGTTTTAAAGTTGCACGACGTGTACAGTATGTCCACGGATGGACTTTACAATAGGACAAATGGACCAAAAATTTAAATGTTCAAGAAAGTTGTATATAGCAACTGCTTTTGCTTCTTAAAAAACAAGATTCAGGTTGAGAAATTTGTTTTGTTTTTATACAGGGGCTCCAAAAACTATAAAAATCTGAAAATGGACCAAGACAAAACTACCTTTATTTTTAATAATTTAGCAAAATGTTAAATAAAAAAGGTTTTTAGAATTAAATGAGGATCCTATATCTCAAATTTCACATAAAATAAACAAAAAAAAATCGTTTTGGTATCATATTATTTTAATCATGATTTACACCTTTTTTACGTAATTTACCTGGTTTTACATTTTTGTATTTAAATATAATTGACAAACTTTGACATTAATTATTGTGTTGTAGGAAAATTACGTATAAAGGTGAAAAAAATACTTAAAAATATGACCCAAAAAACAAAATGGTGTTTATTTTATGTAAAATTTTAGATATGGGATTCTTACTCGATTCTAAAAACCTTTTTATTTAACATTTTGCTAGATTATTAAAAATAAAGGTAGTTTTGTCTTGGTCCATTTTCAGATTTTTGTAGTTTGTGGAGCCCTATATAAAACAAAACAAATTTCTCAACGTGAGTCTTGTTTCTTTAAAAAGCAAAAGCAGTTGCATTACACAACTTTTTGAAAATTTAAATTTTTGGTCCATTTGTCCTATTGTAAAGTCCATCCGTGGACATACTGTATATTGAGTCTGATACAATTTTATTACTATGAATATTTTATAAAAAAAAGCTTTTTGTTGATTGGTTAGTCGTTTATATTTAAATTTTGTAGACTAAAAGTTACTTTTTTAACTAGAAGACCTAAAGGTTTCTATTTTTAGGCTTCCCTTCCTGGGCCAGGTGCTGAAATGGTTAAACGAATCTTAAGAGGCTCCAAGAAAGAACAGTATTCCCCAACCCTGCGAGCATTTGCATTAACACTACATTTTTATTCTCCTCGAGCGTATAATTATGTACGTGAAAAATTTAACAAATCATTACCTCATCCTTCTACTGTTAGCAAGTGGTATCAGAAAGTTGATGGTTCTCCAGGATTTACTGAAGAATCCTTAAATGCGTTAAAAAAATAAAGTGTTTGAAAATGAAACACAGGGCAAGAAAACCTTTGTTAATTTAGTTATGGACGAAATGTCCATAAGAAAAAAGTTGATTGGGTGGGAGATAAATTTGTGGGGTATGTTGACATTGCTGCCAATATAGCAAACGATTCTCTTCCTGAAGCTAAAGAGGTATTAGTTTTTCTTGTTGTTAGCATAAATGGAAATTGGAAGATACCAGTGGGTTATTTTTCTATTGCTGGGCTCTCAGGTAGTGAAAGAGCAAATCTGGTTAACCAGTGTTTGCAATTTTTGCATAGATCGGGAGTAATAGTCACATCACTTACATTCGATGGTGCAGCATCAAACATTAGTATGGCTAAACAGCTGGGTGCTAACTTTGATGATCACAAAAATTTAAAAACCTATTTTGAGCACCCAGTAACAAAAGAAAATGTTTTTATATTTTTTGATATATGCCACATGATTAAGTTGGTAAGAAATTGTTTAGGTGACCTTAAATACTTACATACCAGAGATGGCAAAGAAATTAGTTGGTTTCATTTTATAAATTTGGTTAACTTACAATACACAGAGGGGTTAAATGCAGGATCTAAGATTAAGAGGCGTCATATGCAATATGCTCGGGAAAAAATGAGGGTTAAAATAGCTACACAAACCTTTAGTAAAAGTGTAAGTGACGCTTTACAGTTTTTAGAAAAGATCTTCAATTAACTTCATTTAAAGGTGCCGAAGAGACAGCAAACTTCTGTTTACTTTTAAATGATGTTTTTGATATCTTAAATTCACGTAATAAATTTTCTTCTTACGTTTATAAAAAAGCCTTGTCAGTTGAAACGGAACAACAATTTTTAAAAGATTTGCAGAATTGAAATGCTACATATTGGGTTTGAGCCTTAAAAACATTCCCGTACTTTCAGGACCCAGAAAGACAGGATTTCTGGGATTTTTAATTGGTATGCAAAGTTTTGAAGGCATTTACAAACAGCATGTGGTATTAAGTAGCACATTACAGTTTCTTTTAGGGTATAAATTTAGCCAAGACCATCTTGAAACTTTGTTTAGTTCGGTTAGAAGCATGCACGGCTTTAATAACAATCCTACTTGTAGACAATTCCAGTCTGCATATAAGAAACTTCTTATATCAAGAGAAGTTAGAGGAGCAGACACTGCAAATGCAGTGACTCTCGATAACACATTAATATTACATGTTTCTAGTCGAAAAATTACTATCAATGATGATAATGAAGACTTGGAAACATGTGAAGAATATAAAAACTTTGTGAAGATCTTAATAATCACGACTTCTTCTCTAGTGCAGGGTGGCAACTTTCATCCTTTGTAAGTGATGTGGTTATTTATATAGCAGGTTTTGTGGTCAAGTCGTTAAAAAAATGTATTACCTGTTCTAAATGTCTATCGTTTCTTGAAACAAATGAAACTTCGTCTCTGCTGCAGAAACGGAAAACATTTGGAAATTTATATAAAGCGTCTCCTTTTCTTTGTAATGTGTGTACTTTTGGTGAAAAGATATTTAGACAAATCCAAAGTACAAATATCTTTTCTTCAAAATATAGCAATAAATTAATGGACCTGCTTATAAATAAAACCATTTCTATTTTACCAGCTAAGATATTTGATATATTTGGTGACCATATTTATGATGGAGAATTATTGGACAATCATCAACTTTCTTTAGTGAAATTAATACTAAAGAGGTATTTTACTATAAGACTTCACCACGAAACGAGAAAAAAAAGTGATGAAGTATCAAACAGGGTAAGAAGTATTCTTACCCACCTAATTTTATACCAGAACCAGTAGGTAAATAGGAAAATTTGAATTGTAAATAAATTTAATTTAAAAAATCACTAATTGTATTTTATTTGTCACCAGTCCTATGAATTTACACATATGCTATTTAGTTTAAAAAATCCTATAAGACCAGTTGCTTTCTTTATGCATGGCTTGTTCATTTTTTCTGTCAAATCGCATTTTTGTCTTATGGCATGAAATCGGATTTGTCCTATAATATAATTACAAGACAAATCCGATTTCAGAATACCAGCCACAAATATGATTTAAAAAATAAATTAACAAGCATGAACAAAAAAAAATGGGTTCAGAGTAAAACAAACTGAACCTGCTCAGCTTTATTAACCAGTCTGAACTTGCAGAACACCTGAAACAATAATGAAGAAAAAACAAAAACATTTTAAAATTCCAGGTCAAATAAGATATCTTCTTTTGACCTGGGATTGACCTTCAAAGTATCCTTAATAATTTTAAACCCAAATTGATTTTTTTAGATGTATACTTGGCCTCTTCATGAAACAATAATAACTTTCAAACCTTATTATCCCAATACTACTGTTTTCAGCTTTCTATATCTACCGTGCAAAGGTAAAAGGGTCTAATTGCAAAAATACAGTTTTAAGAAAATTGACATTTTCTGTTTTATACCTTTTAATAATAAACTATTTTGTCAACGTTCTAACTTTAACACCCTTCTAGAAACAGCGTTTGAATATCAAAATGTAAAACTCTTTTTCACATTAAAAAAATGTAAAAACATGAAATGACCAATTTTGCAATTAGATTCTTTTGCCTTTGCACAATAGATATCTGCAATCATCAGATGAATCGGATTTTTGAGTTAAGAAGGGTCAAAAGATGTTATAAGAGCCTTTGATTTTATTTAACTTCTTTATTTAAATTTTTTTATCTTTGCTCTTGGATGCCGATAGGTATATTTTACTTATTTTTCACTTTTATTGCATTTAATTCCTTAACTTTTAATCATTTTTATCGTAGTGGCCATGCAATAGTCATGGCCGCTGCGATTGAAAGTATAATTTTATACATAATATATTTATGCTAATTTAGCTTTAAATCAAGAATTATATGGAAAAAAGAGGGATACAGTAAAAATAGGGTTAATTTAATTTTCAAGTTTGATTATGTATCCTGAAAACACAATGTTTCCAATTAAAAACTCTTAATCAGCGCTCCAAACAATCTGCATATACCAATTTGATTAAAATTGGCGTTGCCGCAATTTTCGAGACATTTACCGTCTATTCTACAAGAATGTATAAATACTTCAAAATAAACTTTAAACCTTTCTATATTAATTAATTAAACCGACTAAAAATTTTTATTTAAAATTTTAAATTATTTTTATCAATTTTAAAACACGCCGCCACTGGTTTGTTTTGAAAGTTTGAATGTAAACACTCCCCACCGCACCGATTTTATGTTTATTATTCGGTCACAACAATCCTGTAGACTTCTTATGGTTGTTACTTATCTTGTATAT